>CAKAOH010019274.1:71253-117294 GCA_916701665.1 Sebastiscus tertius
TTTCCTAAACCTAACTAAGTAGTGTTGCTGCTTAAACCTAACCAAGTCTATATTTTCCTAAACCTAACTAAGTAGTTGTGTTGCCTAAACCTAACCAAGTCTATCTTTTCCTAAATCTAACCAAGTAGTTTTGCTGCTTAAACCTAACCAAGTCTATATTTTCCTAAACCTAACTAAGTAGTTGTGTTGCCTAAACCTAACCAAGTCTATCTTTTCCTCCATGTTTATGTCTAGTGACTGATTAGAGATTGTGTAAACTGGTCATTGCCATTACAGATGCCATGTCAAGCATCACTTGACATACATCGCAGTGAACGTTTCCAACAAAGTTTGATTTAAATAACCAATAATGCAAAAGCAAAGTTATTTTTTTTTTCCAATGTGATTTATGGTCTGTGACAGGTTTCGTATCTTGAAGCGCTTTGCCAGCTTGAAATAACTTTTTCACCTTTCTACACAAACACCTCCACAGGAGTTCAGGTGCAGTCTGCGTCTGACATGAGCTGCCCTGGGGATCTGCTGTCACTACTGGCATCTAGCATTTTTCCCTCAACTGTCAAGATCAATAATTGTAAAGACTCTTGAAAGCAAGGACCTGGGACATCAATGGAGTTCTTGAGCTTGCTTGTATGTGCAGGAAAACAGTTTTTAGAACTTTTTTCTTTACTTTGTTTTTTTTATATTACCATATACAGATTTTGTGATTCCTGAAGTTCCTTCTGTGCATACAGGGGTGACGAACAAATAGAAAAACCTGAATAAATTAGTTTAGAAACTTAATGAAAGTGGTCACAGTCACCAGATCTCAACCCAATATGGGAGATGGCATCAATACACCAATTGAGGGGAATTATAAGCAGCCAAGCAAATTATAATTTACCTATTTAAATGCATGCCACATGTATGCTAACTTTCCTTATGCTTTGATTTTGCACCACATACTCGTTTAGTTCAGGAATAGAAATTACTTAACTCAGTGAATTTTAGAGTGCATAAAATATCTAAAAAATAATGATAAAGAAGCTTTCAGCTGCTCTGTGAATCAGAACTTTGAAGAGGAAAGAATATGGTCATCATTCCCTCCGTTACCCAGACCAGGATGACTCCACTTCAAGGCCATCTTACTCTCAAATTTCTTTGTGCAAACCGCAGCCTTCTGTGAATTGAGTCAGTAAGTCGCAACACCACTGCCACAGATATTGAAGGAGGAAGCAGCCGGAGAAGCATCGAGAATGGCACCAATGGAGCAAACAAAAGTAGATCGTTTGTTGCCACCTCAATCTTGTTATTCAAATATTTAACAGAGCAGATATCAGCACACCTGGGAGACATTTTTCCTTTTTCAAGGTAGCCAGACTTAAAGCCCATTTTTGAAGAGAGCCCGTCAATTTCTGCCCTTCAAAGACATTTGCAGCCAGTGGCAGACAGACAGATACAGTGGTAGGGAAAATTACATTTTAGCATGAGGGCAACGGGCTCTTTCTTCCTCGCTCTACTTGACTACTCTGTATGAGGCGCTGATTACCTGCCATCTGTTCTTATGGCGGCAGCGACTTGGACCGAACATTATCATCATAATTATTTTTAACTGAATCTATGGCATTATCTGTAATAAGCTGAAATGTCTCGCCATTGGCCTTCTCTTGACAGCTAATTAATAGAGCTGCATACATTCGTCTGAAATTCAGCTCATGTAGAGACCCAACTGTGCGCTCCAGACTGTCAAGTGCTGATGCTGAAATGCCCAAAGCCAGCTGACAGTCAGTCACAAAATGGGACACAATTTGAGAATTGGAAAATAAAGTTGGCTCCCTTCAATTATTTAAAAGACCCGGGGCCGCATTCACAAATATTCAGAGAGTACTCGCGGAAAGCTTTTTGAATGAAAGGAAAAGTTCAGCTGAGGAGTGGACGGGCACTTTGCAGGCAGAAAAACACCTAACAAACTGACATTAAAGATAAGTACGGTGCTTTCTTTTGGACACTGTCGAATTCCTCAGTATGGTTCAGCGGAATCAAATCATAAATATTTACAGTACATAACCTGTTGGTATGTAGATATCTTATTCAGAACTGGAGAGAAAAAGCAAAGCTCAAGAGAGAAAAAAAAACAATTTGTAAACCCGGTAAAAAGAAATGAGAAGCAGCTCAGCTTTGAGTTTTTCTCAAGACAACAGCTATCCAACAGCTATCCAACAACCTCCTACCAGCACTTCTCATCATCCACGCGCCATGCCCGTTTATGGGATGGAAATTGTCGGGTAGTGCAGAGGTTGAGCGAGGGAGAGGGAGAGGTAGAGCTTCCTTAATGGCTTCGAGCCAATAAACACATAAATAAACATTATAGCAGCGGATAGTTTTACAGGGGCAGGTGGTGAAAGGCTAGTTAAGTGGCACAGAAAGCTAGTAAAACGCCAAGAGTCCAGCCTTTAATCAAGTTTGGGTGAGGCTCTCAGCAGAGATCTGATTAGATGCAGACACCGGGCTCCCTGTGATGAATGTGGGTGGGACGGGGGTGATCCAACTTTCCCGCTCACCCATTCACCGCCGTCTCCCCCCCCATCCCATCACTCTCCAAGGTGCAGGCGCAGGATGGCAGCTGAGCAGCTTCCCGAACACATGGATTTTCAACCGTTTGCCTGGATGCACCATATGGCGCCGGCTATCAGCACGGCTCCTGCCAGCCTCACGGCACATACTGAGAAGTAAACAGAGCCAGCTGATTGGCTCATTCTGCTTGCTAACATCAAGGTATTCAACTGAAGTTTCCCTGTGTTACTGTTTTTCATAAGAACCTGTCGAGCAGAATGTAGAAATCCAGTAGCCGAAAGGTTACGAGTTCAAGGAGTTCTATACCGAATAACAAAGGAGCAGATGAGGCTTGGATTACTCATCTCTACCAGGCAGATAAATGTAGATTATGTCCACATGGAAGCCAACTGACTGTCAAGCTTGGATTGTGCAAGACCAGCACAAAACTACACCTGGCACAAAAAGGGGCTTACATGATTGCCCAGTGTTGGATGCAAGTTATGCAAATGAGGCTTCTTAGTTTTGCCTTCCTGTCTGCAGTCTGAGTTTCTGCACTTGAAACTCAATATCATGTTGTCCAGCAGAAAACTATTTTACTTCACTCATAAAAAAATAAACTCAACTAAATTGTCAAACTAATCAGAGATCAGAATGTGATTGTCAGATTTGAACCCAGCTGAACGTCCAATCCTGAGCAATTAAGTTGTGATGTGTTGGACAGCGCTCTCCACCTCCGCCTTCAAACCAAATGAGGGAATATCTTTTGGAAGAACAGTGTTCATCCCCCCCAGCTTAGTTCCAAACATTTGGAGACTCTTTGCCAATGAGTACTGAAGCTGCTCTTGATGCTAAGACATGTTTTTTTGCACTGAAATGTTTACAGTAGCCGCCGTAGACTGTACTGTATATTAAATCTGCCGTTTTGAAGCCTTGAGTTTGGCATTTTGGCCTTCGTCATCTTGGTTTTTTGCAACCAGAAGTGACATGAGAGGGTGGAGCTAAGTACAACCGAACGCTGAATAAGACATTTTTAGGCGACCAAAATGTTCTAATTAACTTCCATGAAAGGGTTAAAGTCAAAGACAAAAACACGGACAATCACAAGGTAGCCCCGCCCTAAAGTATCCCTTGCTTTATGGTCTATTTGACTCTAAATGGGACCAGAATCTACTAAATGAACATCATGCTGTATTGAAGAAGACTTGAAACTAGAGATTGAGACCATAAACTCATGTTTACAATGTTTACTGAGGTAATAAATCAAGTGAGAAGTAGGCTCATTTTCTCACAGACTTCTATACAATCAGACTTCTTTTTGCAACCAGAGGAGTCGCCCCCTGCTGGCTGTTAGAAATAATGCAGGTTTAAGACAGTTTAAGCATTGGCTTCACTTTTCAGACCCGGAGGTTGCCGCCTGGTAGCCACCGAAAAACAAATTTACAGAAAAGATTGCCTTGGCTTTCTTTTTTTGAGAATAAAACATAATTTCTTCTCTCGTTCTTCCTCCTGAGCAGACATTTTAAGGTTAATCCCGAAATATATCCTGATGTTCAGTGTTGTGCCTTGTGTCACGATGCTGTGCAACAAACAATAAAGTATTCTAATTCTAGATACGATAATGAGCGTAACTGTAAAAGCAGCAGTGGGTGGGAGGCTTTCCTCTGCCACTACCTGTTATTTTGTGTCTTTATTTGGCACTCCGTGTCACATAATGAGTGTTACAAAAAAAGCAGACAAGGTCTCAATGTGCTCTTCAGCGGCTGCTTCTCACATTAATGTTTTGGAGTATCTGACTAAGCAGCTCACTAGCTTTCTGTCCGTCAGGCCCCCTGACAGCTGTTTTCTATTAGCCTGATATTAGCCTCCATGCAATTAAAGTCTGCACCCACGCTTAGAGCGAACTGGTGGGATGTGTGCTGAGCGGCTACACATCTCAACAGCCATGCTCTCCGCACTCTGGTCAGTTCATTTTCGAGTCAACACATCGGGGGGCAGATGTCTCGTTGTGCTTCCTTTCTGTGGGGCTTCCATTGTTGTTAAACACATTCATCACAGTCATAAGTGGACCCCTCTGGAAATCCAAATTTTAGTAGCTCATTTACAAAGAAAACCTAGTGTATTATCTAACATTTGCATGTGAAATGTGTTGGTTTAATTATATTATGTTGATGAATGGTGACAGCTTAACAGCAATATGGTCATTTTTGTAAAATGAGCTACAAAGAGAGTTTGCCCTGCTGAAACCTGCTGTGCTTAGATACAGTAGGATTTAGCCACAAGATCAAAGCACCAGAACCGACAGAGACCCTGTTCAGACCCAGACAAATAAATGATTCCTCCTTTTTCGTTCGTTGTGTCACTTTTCGCTCGTTACATGCAGTCTTTTCAAAATAAACTCCCGTCCTCACAGGAAACAACTTCCTTAGGTTAATAGAACGACTTAGTTAGGTTTAGGAAAATATCGTGGTTTGGCTTAAAATAACTCCGTTAAGTACGTAAGTTACATGACAATGAAATCAACGTTGACTTCTGGTTTCACACAGGACACGAACGCCGGTCATTTTTGACTCACACATCCACCCCGACCTCCTACCTACGTGGTGTTCGCTGCCCTTTATATTTCCTGGTTCACGATTACATAAAATTACACCCAAATTGATTTTGTGGCATATACATATGCATTATACTTTCCATAGGTATAGCTACGAACGGTGTATGACACCAGAAATACATCTTTGAGATTCAATTTCAATCTAATATTGTACTATCACTCATGGCAGGTAGCATAAATGTAAATGTAGCTGACAATTTAGTCATCTTATCTTTCCGACTGCGGGTTCTGTTCTATGGTTTCATTGAAGTTAACAGACCCTTTGTGGTGCGTGCAGGGAGATATCAGAGCCCACAAAAATATTCACAAATTTCCATACTTTATAATGGTAAAGACGATAGGAGCATTCTGAACAGTCCACACTGTTAAAACATATCGATTGCTGAAAATATGAAATGGTTTATAGCTTGTGTTGTTGTGTTGAAAGGGAATGTTTTTTTGTGATTAGCTGTTGGAGACTTGGAGTCTTTGTCCTGTGGGTAAACACTGTACATCAGTGTTCTTAGGTCAGCCTCTAAAGTGTGGTAAAGAAATTAAACTATGAACACTATCAATCATTGTGATGACAAACAGCAGGGAGATTAGTGCTGAAAATGACTTATCCGCTAACACGCCAGACACAAAGACTTCATTTGAGCTGTAATCTATTTAGAAGAAAGGGACACAGTTCAATTTGACTTGTCTGAGGCGTAAACAGCTTTCTGTGAGTCACAGTGAAACAGCCCAGAGAGGACGAGCCTGTTACGACTCAGACGCTGCAGTGCTGATGCATTCGCTTGTAGTAGTTCTAGCACATTACAAGAGTCGGGGGATTATAATGATAGTAAAATAATTAACTCTGAAGCACATGTGACAAAGGCACTGGGCAGAATGTGCTGTACTGTTGTTAACAATATGTAATTTGACACTACGTTTGCACCATCTGTGAGGGGGTAGAACAATGTTGGCTGAGAGTTTTTGCAATCTTAAAGGCTTTTTTTTTTTACTAAATTAAGAGCGATGACAAGCTCATTGTGCTCATTAATAAAAATGGTTTCTTTTTTCTTTTTGTGTTTCTACAGTTAGCATTTTCTGGGCTTGTACGCTTGTTCCTCAAACATAAGATGAAAGCCCCTCACAACACCAGTCAAGTCCTCGACCCACATCTCATCTGACCCCTTTCAGTGTAAAACCCTCCTCCTCCCTCATGCTGGCAGGCTCAGCCATCCTCTAAAGGTTGTAATTGTGGCTACTTAGGGGGCAATTTTGAGGGCAGTAGCCCATGTTCCCTTTTTTAGAGGGGGGCAGCGTGAGTGTGGTTGTCTTTGAAAACCGGCGACCGGTCATATGTTGCTAGAAAATCGGAGGCCTTTTGGAATGTCTACAACATTTTGGCATGTTGTTGTTTTGGCTGACAGCTGGGGATGGGTGTGCCAGCCCTGTGGGAGTGACTTGGAAATGATCCGGATGTCTTTTGGGGTAGGGGAGTCATTAGCGAGCCATGGCTGTGAAGGGGTGGGGCGGGCGGCTTGCTGGGCGGGAGACCGGTTGTTGGAGTCGACCTGCTTTGCAACTGGCTCGGCGCGCTGGCGACAGATGGAAGGGAATGCCATGTGCCGGGAGTAGGCGACGCAATCCTTCACAGCTGTCCAATAGGGCGAGGGTGTGCAAAAATAGCAGGGCTGGCCCAGAAGAGCTCACGGTGGGTATGTGGAATGAGGGGTAAACATTCTCATCGCTCACTTTCTGGCGGGCCTCGCTCGGCGCTGTGACCGTGGCTGATTAGACGGGCCTCTGAGCGCTTCCACGCAGGCGGGGGGGGTGGGACTGCGGACCCCCCACCGGAGCACCTCGGGTTTTTCACATTTAAAAAGGCGCTATCTCTAGCTTCTACTTTGTGCCCAGCAGCGTCGCCCCCAACAGCCACACCTCCTTGTCATCCACTGTGAACCATTCACCGTAAAAAAAAAAAAAAAAATGGAACTTGAGAACAGGCAGTAGAGGATAAAACCAGCAGGCCACCTCCTCTAAAGTACAGAACTATAGAAAAGAGGATTTAGTATTTAGGGTAGGTGCAGCATAAGAATAACTGGAGAGAAGGTTCAGCTGTCACTAGTTGTATTTTAACATAAACGCATTCATGGAGACAGAAATAACAAAGCACTAAGTTTAACTGCATACCGACATGCAACAGCTAATCAATGCAATACTGTTCAGCAGCTCGCTCTCATATCTATAAAAAGCCACCATAAAGCATTAACCATTCACTGTAATGAATTACAAGGCATACAGAGACTTTCAAATGACTGGAAACCAAGCTCTGCCTGGATACTAGAACACATTCAACAAGCAGAAATAGAGGATAATGTGAGACTGGCTTGGTTTTAGATCGGAGGTTCATTGAAACTACAGGTTCATTCTACACCGTTCGTAGCTATACCTACGAAAAGTAACGTACCGCAATTTGTGTATATCCCAACAAATCAATTTGTGTGTAAATAAAGTAATCATGAACCAGAAAATGTAAAGAACAGCGAACACGACATAATGGAGGAGGTCGGGGCAGATGGGTTGGTGAAACAATACCGGACTTTCGTCCAGGAGACCGACGCTTGTGTCGTTGATTTATTTGTCACGTAAGTTACGTACTTAGTAACGCCACTTCCGGAGTTATTTTCAGCCAAACCACGACCTTTCCTAAACCTAACTAAGTAGTTTTATTGCTTAAACAAGTCGATCTTTTCCTAAACCTAACTAAGTAGTTTTCTTGCCTAAACCTAATGAAGTTGTTTCCTGTGAAGACGGAAGTTTATTTTGAAAAACTGTATGTATGCAACAAGCATAAATTGACATGTGTTGCTGGACATTCGTAGGAAAACGAACGGAAAAAGGAGGAATAACTTTGTCGAAAGATATGAGACGAACTGTTGTAAGAGAATGCTTTGACAGGTTTGAGATATCAGTCTCTGAAATTTCTGCCATCACCCCAATACAATGGAGGTGAATGGAACTGTATTTGTGGTCCTCACAGCTTTCAGACATGACATATTGAAACACAAATCTTCCTAATATCTGTGTCCATGTTACACTGTATTACCCACAGATCCTACAACAACACTTTCAACCGTTTTCATAATGACTATTTGGTTTTGGAAATAAAATATTACTATAAATGAACATTCTTTGCATGACCGCCTGTTGATTGTTTTTTTTCATTGGTTTAAATTAATTTGAAATTTTTCGTGAGGGTTTTTGTTTTCTTGTTTGTTTGTGTGGCTTGTTGAGTATCATAATTCAATGTTATAACATTCTTAATAGCTAGATAAATATCACAGAAGCATTGTGCATTTTTTACTTCCTTATTATTTCTTAGACTATCATCAGCATCATATGGTACTCTTCGAACAGATGTGTCAGCCATCGCGGTCTTTAAACAATGCATATGCCATCCATCTCCAAACATGAAAGGAAAAAAATGCCAAGTTTTGATGCAGCAAAGTGTTTTTCATTTTCCACACATTCTCTAAGCTGTACCCTCTCTGCAATTATCCTGTCTGCCAGCCCACCCCCAACACACACAGGTGCACGCTGACGTGATGTGGAGGTGATACAGTCCTGAAAGGAACCTGTCAATCGCGCCCCGCGATGACAGCACGCGGCGATGCCAGGGGCATCTGAACGGTATTCAATTAGAATTGCATTTGTCAGCTTGCTCGTGCGCATCACTCAGCAGAAGGTCGCCTACCCATGACAGTGAATTATTGTATAAAGAAATATTGTTGTGCCCTAATTAAAACAATTAGAAACAATGTGGTACGGAGGCCATGGAGGTGATTGGGGAGCTTAAATAGACTCTTCATTGATTTGTCATTCAAGGAAAAAAAGAACCCAATCAACAATTACTTCCACGCCTAAAAACTGTCAGAGAGTGAGTCTCTGCAGAATTACAATAGATTGGCATGTGCATATTTTAAAAAGGTGCACTCGTAAACTATCTGTAATGTAACTTTTACAACAATAAAGGCTGTTTTCTACAGTTAAAGTCTATTTCTGTGCGTGTACAATATGAGCAAAAAGCAGAGCGCAATTCCTCGTATGTGTAAACACACTTGGCCAATAAAGCTGGTTCTGATTTATTCATGATTTGTATTAAAGAGGCTGTTAACACAAAAATGTTTCCAGTTTGTCTCTGATATTTCTGCAGCAACATCTCATTCCAGACTTGGTGTCCTCATTAAATATAGGGACTATTTGCTAGAAAGTCGGAATATTATACAGGGGCCTTCATGAGCCACATCAGCGCTCCAGATTTGTTCCTTTCCTTCCACAATGTTTCACATGTCTTGCTGTCTTGATTAAATGATAGTAATCAATAACAAACTTCCTGCTCGGGCTTGTTATTCGGATGTGCACAGAATTAGAAATGGGTAATTAAGCCACTTAATGCAATTAGATACTATGATTGTATTGTACAAACACGTCTGTCAAGGGCTGTGATATTGGTTTGTCTCTCAGGCTGATGGATCTCAGTGGTGAACTGAGATGTCTGTAGATGAGTATGTGGGGCAACCCTGCAGCTCATTACTTGTAATTATCACCACCTAGTCAGTGCTTTTTGCTTAGCACACAACCACCGCTGGTTTCCCTGCCAGACCATACGGCCGTATCACACTACTGTGAGCCAGAGGCTATTGAATTAGACGTCTTTAATTGTTGCTTTTTAGAGCTGTGAGATCCACAAATGAGATTAACCTCGATTGTATTGGGATGCAGGCAGAAATCTCATAGACGGATATCTGAAAACCTGACAAAATAGATGCAATACTGCATTGCAATATTTTGTTATTTTGGTGAGCTGACCCTTTAAATGTAATAATACTACATTTGAAAAACTCCGGTGGCTCCAGTCCTTTAAAGTGCTCATTTGTCATATTTCCAAATACTACGCCGGGGAGTGCTCCTGACGGGAAGCTAAGTTTAAAATAGCCTTCATGTGGTCCTGCGAGGGCTCCGTGCAATCCAAGCTGTGAGTAGACCATGATAAATTCTGGGCTGAAACCTTAGTGCTATGAGCAAAGCTCCATCATGGATCACCTCGTGGAGCAGGAGGTTGACATTGGATACTCCCCGCGGAGAGGACCCTAGACCCCGGGACGGTGGGTTTAGCGGGCTGACGGGGCCCCTCTCTTTTGAATAAAAAGCACAGTGGCGGACGGCCCGGCAGCAGACGGGAGCGTTTAAGGAGGGACCCGTGCGGCGAGGGCCTTGGACGGCATCCAGAGGCTCACGCTGAGCAGCTTAATCACAACCAGATTTGGAAATTTAAGATGAAAACAAAACTGGGGAAGCTTGTAAAATTTATGAGGTCTTTGGAAGGTGAGGCTGCAACTGTTTGAGGGGCTATGTGTGTGTGTATGTGTGTGTGTGTCCTGTAACTACACTTTATTATCTGCAACATTATCACAAGAAAGTCATTACAGTCACATCCTATATCCTGCACTAGCTGTCATGTTTACAACATACCCAGCCATGACAGACATGCTGACAGTTTCATTTCAGCATTATTTACCCCGGTGCGGCGTCGTTGCCATATGCTGGAACGTAGCCCATTTTCTCAGCCCTGTCTCCTGGAAATTACATTCACAGTGTACACTACTGATTTCTATTGCCAAATATGGTTTATAAGAAAACTGAATTGGATTATAGTCCATGGGGAAACATTCTTTAGAGTGAGGGAAGTGTAACGTTTATTTACCAGGAGGACGTTGACACACAGACCGGATTTGTATACTATATCACGGGTGCAGTAAGGTTAAGTGTCTAAACATAACCGTAAAAAGTGCTCATCATGATTTAGTCGCTAGAAAGGAATTTTTGTGGAAAACAAATAAAATATGTTGTCAATGAAAAACACGATGCTGATACGTTCAGGACCAACATCTTTGCAGTTTGTCAAATACTTTAATTAACATCGTCTCCTCATTATTTTGATGAAAAGAAAGAAATTATACCTTTTCTTCAAACACTGAAAACATCAGCTAATCTGCTTCAGCAGGGCTTCAACTGGTTATTTTCAACATTGATTATTCTGCTGATTATTTATTAAATTAATAATCCTGTGGCCTATAACATGTCAGACAATCACAAAACTCAACGTGACATCTTTATAATGTTGTTTTTTTCAGACAAACAGTCCAAAACCCAAAAGAAATACACTTTGCTATCATAGAAGACTAAGAAAAAAGCAAACATTAACATTTGTGGAGTCAAAACTAGTGCAGTTTTGGTGTTTTGGACTTAAACAATGAAAAAAAATACTTACAATAGCTAATTGATTATCAAAATAGTTAGTTAATTCACTGTCAATCAGTTAAACGACTTATTGTTTCAGCTCTTTGTGATTTGATCAGTTTTGATCGACAGTGGCCTGGTAACATAGTGTAATACTGCTTTATTCTGATTGGTTCACAGAAATGCACGATTGGAAGAGCAAAGATAAAAACAGCAAGACAGAAATGTGAAATAACCAAAAGCATTTGAACTGTGGCAGAGCAATTGCAGAGGTGTGTAGGAGCCCATCGCTCATAGTAAGAAGCTGACTGAGAAAAATGTATCTGCCGGGCATTTTAAGTCTTCTAGTAATAAAAGTAAGCTAATATCTATAATTTGTCTTGAGGGTATTTCTGGTGCCACAACTTGCTTCAATTCAAGGAAATCTGCCCTCATCTTTGGTATACAGGTGCACAAATTGCCCTGATGTTTGGAATTAGAGGAAAGTTCAAACTATCAAACATTAGGACTCATCTTCTGTGGACCAGGAATATTAACAGCGACGTTCATAGACCCTTTTACAGCCGACGTCATGATTAAATCACAGTGTTGGCAAGAGCCAAAACAAAGGACACACTGGAGGCAAACACAAAGTGGGCTGAATTGAAAATGTCATCTTGCTGTGTTGTTGGGTGTCTGAATCGATATCACATACATTTGAGATACTATACCGTAGCCACAGCCGTTAGCCTTTGGCTGCGGTTAACTGGAAACCAAGATAAACTATAAGCATCATTTTCACTCCATCTCTGAAATGCTTCGCCAATATTGCAAGATTGTAAGTCCGTCTTAACACTAACACTCGCTGTCCCTGAGAGAGACTGTACATATTCAGAAAAAATATTTGTATTAAGCCATTGTTAAACTTACTGGCCCTGCGTTACGAGAATTATTCCGCCTCCAACTACGCTATATGGCTGGGCGATATGGAGAAAATCAAATGTCACAATGTATTTCACCAAATACCTCGATATCGATATTGCAGCATTGTTTTTTGTAGGGTTGATTATTGGTGCTTTCACAAAATATTTACACAATGAGATTTTTGATAAATAATCATCAGTAATGAGGATATAATGACTAAGTGGGTAACGGTGAATAATAGAAGAGCTAGAACAGTCTGGTAAGTTCAGAAAATGACATAATTTGACTGTAACGCAGCCTGAAAACCAAGAAAAGACAACACCTATGCCATATTATGATATTATATTATCCCAAATCTAAGATGATATATTACAATATGAATATAATATTGATATATTGCCCACCCCTGAACTACGCTCCACCCACAGAAATAACAGAAAAGGGGAATCTGGCTTTGGACCCAAGAGCTGGATAGACGTCTGATAGACGACCACAATCCCCGTCTTTAAGACCCACCAGTAAAGGGGCGAATTGGCCTTTTAGCAACCGCCATATAAATAATGGCTTTCTATTATTTCCAGGAGACAGAGTGACCTTGGATTTTTTACCCTTGTTTTAACACATAGTTGTCCCTGGGGGCTTATTAACCGGTATGGTGAAAGTACTCAGATGACTCACCTATTGAAGAAGACATGAGAAGAAGTCACCAAGTGGTCCAAAGGAGCAGAGAAAAAAGACAAGAGAGAAAAAAAGAGAAATTAGTTACACCGTAAACAACCTTCAAAACAGTACATACAGTTCACAAAGTCACACATGAAAAGCCTTCCAGATGCAAGGTGAATGAAGCCAAGAAGCCTTTGAGCAGAACAGCTTTACAAAACAACACTGGATCATTTCCTAAAGAGAGAAAAAAAAAGAAAATACGTTGCTATTTCCAGCTGACCTTTAAATAAAGTCAAAGTTTGAGAGTAAACCGCAGCCCCAGTTCCACACTCTTCACCGCATTTTACCCTGTACAAGGTTGATCGTGTTTTTGCGTTAATGATAATGACACACTAGAAAGGGCATGGTGGAATAAGGCATTGTTAGGAAGGTGCGCCCTTTTAAAACTAACTTTGAAGGGTGCGATGTCAGAGCTGCAGTGTTTTTCCAACTGTTAAATCCCTGCAGCTTGCCGTGGTACTGTTTGCTTGTTTAATTCAAGTCAGCTTAAAGGATTAACACTGTCTCAGGTTACATCACAACCTTTTACTACCGAGGTCAGGCTATGATCAGGGCTTCATAAGGGGCATTAAATACACATATCTGTCTTGGTTTACGGGGGTCAGTGTTCCTCAGCTGCTAACTGTAAACACGGCAGAAATGAGTTTCAAAGGGTTTACAAGACTACACCTCATTTTGACACGACTGAGATATTTTATTTGAATTCCACACGTACTGTACAGGTCATATAAAGGCAAATTCAAACCGCAAAAAAGCCGGCTGGACTTTGTTTTGTCTACTTTTTGGCACGTTTCCTCATTCCTGGAATGCGATCAACCAGACACAATTTGTATTAACAAAATACTTTTTTCTCTTTATTGGGAAGAGAATATTCTGGGTTAGTCAATAGCTCTCTCCTTTTCACTCCATTTCCTTTAGTAAAAAAAAAAAATCACCATAAAACACTTCCTCATGCATGCTCTTAAATAGCCTGCAAATCACGTCAATTTTGCAAGAGTGAAAAGGCAGTGAAAAGCGAATGCCAAGGTCAGCTTATTAATCTACCTGAAGAAAAGCCTCACTGTCCTTTTACTTTCCTGAAGTGGTAATAATCTCGGCCCTCCTGAGAGCTCGAGAATAAGGGGGCATGCAAAGGGCAAATGAGAGAGGCGAAAAGTAACTCCAGAGATAGGAGTGTAAGCAAAAGGATGAAAAGGTCACTAATATCAAAAGTGACTCAGGAGTCGGCCCAGTTTTGTTTGCACGTTGGCAGCATCACTTGGCAGCATCCTGAAAGTAGCATCTAGAGATAACATTTATCAACAATTTGATCTGCAGCCCCCTCTTTACCCTCATGAATGATACTCTTGTAAAAAGTCAGATAACAGTGGAGAACAAACTAGTAAGAGCAAATTAATGAGGCTGGCGGTTCACTCTATTTATATGTTTTGCCAGTACATTCATCAGAGCTCATACGTTGTTATCAGCTAGTTGCTTTGCCAAAGTAAAAAGGCTAGCTGCTGCCAGCTCTTGTCATAAGCATCCAGTGTGTGTGTTCACAACAACAGCTCTGCCTGCCTTAGTTGGAAATTACCAGCTACTGAATCAAAAAGGTACCGAACTGATTCTTCATTTAAACTGCTGCTGCTCCTACAACAAAGAAAGAGCCTTTGGCGGTCTGCTTTGTGATTTGTAGGAGTCACCACCATGTCTGCTCCACACAGCTCCAACTAACTGCGCGGGTAGCGTCCAAGCTGACTGCTGAAAACAAGCACAACAGAGCAAAGAGCGCACCAGTGGCAGAGCACACGGACTCAGATAACAAGCTAAAGCGCTGGCCGAGAAGTGCGGAGACCACAAACTTCTTTCTTCGGACTCTTCCAACAAAGTCACCGACTCGGTGCCAAACCGCTCCAAGTCAAGGTCTTACTATGGACCACTAAGTAACCCGACTGTCCTTACTTGACTCGCATGCCATGGATGCCCCCATGTCTCTCTGACTGAGCCTTAACAAATCTCTGAGTATGCAGCACAGAACCACGGATGACCATGTACTCACACACATATCCTGTCTTTCAGCACTCAGAACGTAGAGAGTAAAAGAGTATTTTTTTATACCCATCAGCTTTAAAGAGATGTTTCAATAGTAGTAACTTACTCATTGACTCACTGACTTAATTTATTTTCACCTAGACATTCAGGATGTGTTTGTTTGGCACAGGCCATGCTGGTCCTGGTGCATAGGACAGGACTTTGGCACTGCAGAATGGGGTTTAAGTCCTGCATCCAGGTACTGCAGTGCTAGTGCAACCACAAAGACGAACAAACAGTAACAGTGAACAGTAAGGAACACTAATACTGTGTCTAAACACTGTTCTCACCCTTACCTGTACAACCTACGAATACGTGCAAGACTAGCAAATCACAAAATCCATTCCATCTTGTACTCAACCCGTCTACAGGGGTGTTGGAAGGACACGGTAGGGTGTACAAAGCTTGACACTGTTCGGCCCAAATAGTAGAGGCTTGGAAATCAATAGGACGTCAGGGAAAAGTCACATCGGTCTCTGCCCAAATAACAGGCCAGACTGCGGTAGAAGCAAATGAGCAGCTATAAGTGAGGCTGTTTTGTGTCTGATGTCTCGGCCTGAAAAGAAGCCCACAAGTCCGACATCTGAGAGTTGTCTGCAGGGAGGGAAAGCAAAAAGATCTTATGAAAGAAGTGCTCAGCAGACAGCACATTGCCTATCATTAAATATTGAAGTGTCTCAATGGTAAACTGACAAATTTTAAATGCTGTTTATTAAGTACCTTCAGTTAGAGGAGCATGCCAGAGCCGTACACAAACCCCCTGCTACTTGCTGTTAGACTTCATTTACTTGTCAGTGTGTCTTAGTGCTGCACTTACTGCATGCAACATGCTCCACTGCCATTTGCAATTTATGGTCAATGTCGTCCAGAAACGAGATTATTTACAGCTTCCATTGTTGACACAATACTATATAAATAAAATAAATATTCAAGTGCTAAATACTATGCTAATGCTACTGCTGTACCAATACTAAAAGTCCAACTGCTGTGCAGGTTATGAAGAACTGTCATACAAGTGCAGTGCACTGTGTGAAACTGCACATCAAATTAATTCATTCAGCATTTCTCCTTCATTAATGTTTCACGTTCAATCAAATCTAACGATCGGTTTTTATGCAGAGAGGACAATTTCCAGCGCTCAAATTATAGATGCAATTATCAAAACAGTTGCGAACACAGACAATCAACTTTTCCTCTAATGAGCACGCTGCTATAACTCAGGAGGGGACAGTGAGTCTGTCAAACAGCCATGCTGAGTGTTGTTCAAACAACAAGGCAGGTCTGACTTTCTTTTTTTTTTATAGAACAAAGCAAACATACTGAATAAAGCAATTATTGCATAGCTCGCCCCATTTAGAAGGTCACATATTGCATCCTCAGTGGATCACTGTAGTCTTTTCTTTACTGTTAAAGAATGAATCACAACAAACTCCAAGTCTCTGATGATCTCTTCTGATTCCCCAGCTGTTGATACGTGCAGGAACGATGCACATGATGGAGGAACCTACTGTAGATCGTTGGCAAAAACTATTTGCTAGGTAGAATCATCTGCATGAATTAGAGTCAATTTTAGTGTCTAATGTATGCTGTCATGCTGAGTAATGAAACTGATCAAGTATCAAAACCTTGGTGCTTTGCTTTAAAGTAAAACAGAAAGGCACTATTTGCATCACAGTGGCCCCTCTCCACCTCCTTTTGTAGCTGTTTAAAATGGGCACAAACTGGCTTTTAGGGATGTTACAATATCCGAAAATTCGAAAAACGTGATGGTACTCGTTTTTACTGGATAATTTTAGGGCTTTAAATGAACACGACCCATCATCGAGAATTGTGGAATTTCACTAGTATTGGTATGGACTACTAAATATCTGCTATTGTTGAGTCCCTACTGGCTTCTCATCTGCTTTATGTGAATAACAATAATCTATCCCACTCATGTTTTCCAGGACTCAAGTTCAAAGGATATGAGAAATAATAAATTGCTGCAATCTTGACATTCACGCTACAAGCATCTGAACTTTCAAGTTCACAAAACTGCCTGAGAGAATAGAACAGGTGGCTAAGAGGTAGTAATGTATTCAGAATGTACTCAAGCTCCTACAGGTTTGTGTCTCTGATGTGGACTGGTGCTGGCAGATGTGGGTAGAAATTTAACTTCAATGCTGCAGACACTCAACGCAGTTCAGACCCAGAATAATTCATAATCAGACATCACAGATTTCATCAGACATGAGTCAGATCTTCCAATAACTCGTCCATTTCTGAGTTCTGTTGATGGCCATTCTGAGCTAACACACCTGGTATACTAAATGCTGCTCTTTAGGAGAGGATATCCCCTGCAACTCATGTGTATTTGCACTGTTAAATCACTTTCCAACCCCAGCCCTCAGGGGGATTATGAAAATGCAATTATTTTTTATCAATATGACAGCATAATCAACTCATACCTGGGCAATCTCATTACACCCTGGACTGCTAGATGCCTAATCGGAACCTCTATTATCTCTACCTCTGTCTTTTGTCCTGTATGCCAGCAAATTCAATTGTAACATCATTAGTGGCTTTTATAGGGGCAATGACCCTTGTGTCTTCCCATAAATGATCTGAAGATCCAGCGGGTCAGCTTATCTCATGCATTAGGACATGTACCACAAAAGGTCAAGATACAGATTGAGATAGGTTGGTTCTCAGAAATGTAAATTGGGGAAAAGAAGGCTGAGAGTTTTATTTTAGTCAATGCAGTTTAAAAAAATATTAAAGCGCAAACAGATCCAAACAGTGTTAGATTTGTAATTTTGCAAAGTAAACAAGCCACAGTGATGACAGTGCTTCAAAATGCACCTGAAATGTAATTGCAAAATCTTGTGATCAGATTCTACCATGCTCCAGCTGAAATTTGCCGAAGACATCCAAAATCCTTGCAAAGATCTACAGTTACTTTATTTCCCATTACTGTTCCTCCCTATAGACAGGCTAGTATGTCTTTGTGTTGTACCACTCTGAGAGCAGCTCACGCTCCTCCTGAAATTGGAAATGCTGATGACTGAGCATCGCCACTGGGCCATCATTTTAGCAGTAAGCCCTCCTGATATGACTGAATCAGGAGAGAAATATGTTGTATTGGAAGCAATGAACAATAGCAGGAAACAGGAATCTGCTCAAAAGTTCAGCACTAGAGGGATTTAAGTGACGAGAATACATCTCACTGAACAAAAAGTGCATGCCCTCAGCGTCGCGTGTCAAACACTATGATGACACAGAGTATGTTTCTTAGGATTTAGTGCTGAAACAATTGGCCCATTAATTGGTAAGTCAATTGATTGATGTAACAATTCTCTATCAATCAGAAAATTACAAATATTCTGTTTCCACCTTCTCAAATGTGAGTATGTGGCACATTATTCTGCCATCTGCATTTATTCATGCAGACTTCTTGAAGGAAAACAATTCCGCAAAAATATGAGGAAACATTTCTGGGTGCTATTTGGTGTAAAATCAAGTTCTAAAAAGGAACATTTCCCAGCAGTTTTCACAAACATGGAGATAGCAGTTCAGAGCCTGGGATGTTTTCAATGTTAGCTGACACCATTGAAATGTGCTGTGTTTGCCTGCTCCTTAAATGGCTTTATTATGGAAGTTACAGGATGTTCAGGAAATGAACAAAGTTCGAAAATAAACAGCACCGGTTTCAGATGTGGGGAATATTGAGAGGGCAAAAATACACCACTTTTTTTTCCCTGTTTGGCCACAAACTCAGCGGACTTTCATATGAGAGCTAAGAACAACACAGCCTAAATAACAAAGTAGAGGTCTTTCATGCTCCTTCACCACTTGTTTTCAAGAGCAAAAAACGAATGCTCTTTGTCAATGCCACCTTCACAATCAATCTGGGTTGCTCTGACCCGTCCTGCCCAAAGAAACATATCCCCGTGGGAGGAAGACAGGAAATAGTTGTGATTCTCATCAGTAACCTGTCAGGAGCCAGTGAGTGATGGATACCAAACACCGATTTAATATCATTTCCAATACAGCCGTCACATTTAATGGCGTGTCGCTCTAAAGGTACACAGTCAGTGGGCGTTGTTACAACTGGTTTCACTGTGACAGGCAGCTTGCTACCACCGCTGGAGCTGGATATGTAAACAATAATGATCGTTTCAACAGTGCAGTGATGGGAAAATACCACTTTTTTGTCTTAATCCCAATGGACTCCTCTACTTTTCTATTTACCAATATTCCCTTGTGCCTTCCAGCTAGGCTTGTCACGGTAGTTGGTTGTACCGGTGTTACATGGTGGTCGGGCACACACTGATTACATTACATACCCACGGACCCCACCGTTGTTTCGCTTTTTTTACAAAAATAAAACCCATTTAGTTCATTTTGGCGAATCAGCAGCATGTTATCAATAGATAGTCAGATGACGGACACTAAAAACTGAAAGTGAATACATCTGCTTCGTACGGAGTCTCAGCTCAGAGTAGCAGGAGTCATACTTCACACACACAGGACGAGAGAGAGTTGACAGACAAGACGATGTGAAGCGAAAAGCAAAAGCGCCTATTTGGCAATATTTCAGATTTAATGCCAATGCTATAAGGGAACCATAACGTTAATGAGGTAATCGCTGCAAGGAGGACGGAGCGGTCACAGCCAGTGTGCGCGGCACAGCGGCGCCAGGTGGAAACCTGCAGCCCCGTAGCTAAAGCTGGACCGGAGAGGCGAGACACAAAGCCAACCGACGGTAAAGATCAAAGTAAGCGCACTACACATATTAAGCGTCATCTTTTCCTGTAAGCTGTTAACCAGTGGGAAAATTTCCTCATCATCACATCCTTACTTCCAGCATAAGTTTTGTCCATTTGAAAACTTTTTTTTCACTGTGTTAGCTGTATTTTAAGGAAGCTTTCAGACATGATCTATTTAGTGCAGTTCAAACATTTTCTCTTTTGGTTTGCTTAGTTTTGTGAATTCCGTCATTCAAACTCGAAACAACTTCTATCAAATGTATGCGGCTCATTTGCTTCTGGTGGGAACTCGAGGGAGTGATCTCCTGGGCAATCCATAGAATTATGCAAGATCATTCCAGATACATCAGAAAGTGAAAAGAGGTTAAAAAGAGATGTACGTATTTGCACGTCCTCATTAAAAACTGAGATTTTCAGCCTGTTTCTACCAGTCTGTCATTATTTATGACATATGAAGTTTACCGGCAGTCTTGACTAAAAAACAACTATTTCTTTGTGAGCTTTTTGTGACTTTTGATATTCTTCCGCAGGTCGATACGGGTGTGGAAAAACCTGGGAGACCTGGCACATCGTAACGGTGAATGATAAGACATGTAAAACCATCTGCAACTTTTTTAAGCGGTGTGATAACAGAAACACATTTTATAGATAGTTTCCAAGTGAAAATGAAATTGAATTGCTTGTATATGCTTCCGACTCTTGAAAACAGTGTTGTAGGTAAATTTTTCAAGCCTCCGAGCCACTTATTGACGGAAAGATTGGCTGCTATAATCCCTTCATCTTTTCACGCTGCCTTAAGCCTTTCGCAATATCTCTATCCATCTGGTACACAACAACGCTTGGGTCCCTTGGCTTATCACGTCTAAACTATCTCGTGCCTTCTACCTCATAGGCAGACTTAATCACAACCTTGCTTTCTTCCTTTCCAGCTGGCCGGTAAACAGATAGAGCCTCCTGCCAGTCTGCAAAGCTTTGACAGCTAATAAAACCGTCTAAAATCCATCCAGTCTCAGCAAAGATGCATATTGGCAATGATTGAGGGACGCCACATAATACGCCTGCCTGTGGCAGGGTTCTGTGTGTCTGTTCATGTATCCAGACAAAACAATGACTTTGTTTACATACACACTAATATTCCAGTATTATTCTGAATATGACAATATTCAGACTTTGATACGGGTCATGTAAACAGCATATTCTGTTTGGATATTCCAATTTGGGCCTTATTTTGAAAGGAGCATTTTCCGATTAAGATATATGGGATAAGCCAATATCATTAAGGTTTCAGGAGCATTCTTTGTGCACTGTGCATTGTAAACAAACCAACTAGCCGACAGTTTGCAGAGGGTTAGGGTTAGGGTTAGCCTAAAAACCTGAAGAAAAGCCCACATTTCTGGACGGAAGAAGAAACACACCTGCTGTTAAACATTATGAAAGACTTATATCAACAGGTTGTTGGATGTGCGCAGATATCTCAACAACGACCTTTTCAAGAAGGTGGTTGAAGGAATGAAAGAGGGAGGTTGCTTGCATGGTCCAACAAGTCCTGTACCAGTTACTTTAATGAGAGTATGCACGGCTGCATGTAAACAGGAATTTTAGTGGAATATTCATTTCCATTAGCCACGTCAACAGCTTAGTAGGAATACTGACAAAAAACTGAATATTTTGTGCATGTAAATGTAGTCAATGTTTTGAAACTTGCATTAAAAGATCACTACTATTTATGTCACTACATTTTGCCTTTATTGTACAGCAAAAATGATTCTCAAATGTGAGTATTTGTTGCTTTTATATGTCTTATGTGACAGTAAATGGAATATCTTTAAGAACTGGAGAGTTTGTCAGACAAAGCAAACGAAAAGTGAAAATGAAAAATGTTTCATTACCATCTAGAGTATTAGTTCTAGCCTATTGTGACACTTCGTACAAATGTAAGGCTGAATCCAACTAGATTCAATCTACAGTACGAGCTCTTTCTTCATACCCAGTACAGCAGCAATTTTCTGTAAATTTGTCACTGGTAGCAGTCGAACCTAATAATTACTGCTAGCTATGAGCACACTCCTTGTGGTAAAAAGTGGGCTACAGTAGAAAAGCAGCTTAATGTCAGCGGCACTTGTGATGAGGTCCTGTCCTCCTTTTGTCTCAATTGCTCACAGATGTTCCTCGCCTCAGATCCCTCAATCCAACGCACTGTAAATAAAAGGGCTGGCTGGACACGAACCAGTAAATCTGAAACATACTACTGGATTGTCAATAGAGCCTGAAGCCCCGAGGCGGGCGGTGCCAAAGAAAACACGCACCATTTGATTTAACATTTGCAATGAGCTATCACACGTCGCGGCTTAGAAGCCACTTGTGCTGCTGAAATGGGTTGACAGTAGTATGGGCAGGGTGATGAATTAGAGCAAAAGCTAATAAATGAGCAGCAGGTGATAAATTAACTCAAATAAAATGTTCAATCTGGTTACAGTATTAGCTTACAATATATTCCATTACGTCTTGTTTTTGATGAAATTCATCAAAGCTCAAAGTAGCTTCTGGTTTTTCTGACAAATGCTGCCTGAATTAGGCCATGGCCTGAGCTTGTCTCACTTTCAGTGATAATAAAAAAGAAAGTGAGACAAAGACTCACTTCTGTTTTAATGCACTCCATGTTACTGTAGCACATAGCCTATAAATCCTTTAATGCTTTGCACAAAGTGTTTAGCCATTGTGACTGACTGCCCAACGTTTTTCATCTTAAAATCTCATATCGGAACACACATCTCCAAATATAAAAGATGAAAAAGAGCCAGCCATTGTGAAGCTGAAGAGCATGATGTACCAGTGATTAAAAGATATGTTTATATTTGTTCAAAATGTGTGGCTTGAAGATAATGATGTTCATCTTTAGCTTCGACATCTTGTTGAAGTGCAGATATTACAACATAAATAAATGCTCACCTCCAACAGTGGCTAACGGATCAGTGACTCAGCATGCAGAATAAACACTAGTGTGCATTATGACTGGACTCAGCTCCACAGCACTGTTCACTAAACGATAATAGAAGTAGGGCATGGCTGACAGTTCTTTGGCTCTGGCTTGAAGCCCTACTAAAAAGAAACAATTAATGGACTATTAATGAGAGAAATGGACCCGTTTTAAGTGGCAAAGATAATGGGGCTTTTCATAAGGCCTGACGAATGTAGCCCGTCCGTAGAGAAAAGTGAACCGGAGTGAGTCAGAATAAGTGAGAATAAATATTTAATAAATTCTAGTGACTGCTTTTACTCATGCCAGGTCATTTTAGAATCACGACTGGTTTTGTTTCCATTATGTTAACATGCTTTTTAATAACCATGACCACAATGAAAAACTGCACTGCACATTAAAATCCAGGAAAAGCGATTGTTACAGTTGTATTATTGTTACAATTTCTGATTTAGGTATTTTACAAGTCTTATGGATCAGCTTTTTTGGCTAATTTAAATATAAATAAATAAGATTAAAAAAAACTAAAATCTCCAAAATGTCAGACTTTTTAAAACTACTAGGAGTCAGTTGCAGGTAGATGCACATGTTGAGGCTTATAAACTATTTGACACCAGATAAATCAGCCCAAGACAAGATGATTGTGTTTCCAGCCCCAGAAAAAGTTTCTTTTTCACTGTGCTCTTGATAAAAACTGTGAATTTCCCTTGATTGGGGGTATTTCCATGACCTCTACAGTCCCTGGAAACACTGTTCTTATTGCATAAAAGGCAAGCGCAATTATAATATCACAGTAATGATATATGAGAGCCAGTTTTATGATTATAGCACTCATTAAATCCATTTAAAGGCAAATATTGCTATATTCCCTTTGCAACCTCGGTTCTTTATTGGTTGTATTTTGTCTGCTCAGCATCTCATCAGATTGTGAAAGCCTTTTCCCATTATAGGTTGGTATCTACTGTGGATGTTAACTGGGTTGGTGCTGTTGAGGCCTGTCTAAGCAAGACGATAGCTGCAAATTGACAAGGGGCCAGCTAAGCCCCTTGGTAGAACCCTGCCCTGATTAATTAGAGCCATGGAAGATGGAAAAATATCTGGAGCTTAGTACTCCTGTAATCCCTCTCTCCAGAGATCATGCGCTCAGAGCTTGACCAAGCAAAATACAATGAAGATGACTTGGTGAGGCAGACAGTAGAACCTCTTTCTGTTTATTCCGGTGTTTTTTATTGATCTCTGCTCCACCATCACCAGCAGAATTAAGTGAAGGCAACCCAAGAGAGTTCTGAATATGTTATTTTATTTAAGAATATAAGCAAAGCCATAAGACGCTACTGATGTTCCTTGGATAGAGATGAATAAGGGGAAAAGTGTTACTGTGAAGGTATTAGATGAAATGAACCTTGAAAGTAGTATTTTTGGGCAAACCCCATGAGAGTCTGGCTTTGTTTAGCAATCATACCATTTCTCCCAAACCGTCTGCCTTTAATAAAGTCATTATGCATTGTGTTTTCACCAGGCTTTTTTCTGTGTGCTCTGTCACTTTGCAAGAAGAAACACAGCACATAATCAAACCAACGGGCCATAAAAATGACTATGACAGGCATAAAATAAAGAGAAAACAAAACACGACAGGCTGTTCAGCAAATAGATAAAAACAACAGGCATAAATAGAGATTATATGTCATTTTGTGAGTGATCATAAAGAGAGCTGAAAGTATAATTACAATTACAATGTGGGTCTTATTTGTGTAGTTTTGGCCATTATTTATATCACTGATAATAACATTGCGCTAACCAATCCATTACTGAGATCGTGTTTTATGGCGACGTCGCTTAAAAAGATGCCTGACGGGGACAGAAACACCAGCAGTAACACAATCAGACGCATTATACACAAACCCCCAGATATATTTATTTTGTTGTACCAATGTTGTTCCGAGATATCAGCAATTAGCTTTGGTGACCATTGGATGTTTCTCTACATTTATTTCAGCATTTTTTTCCCATTTAGCAGAGCTGTACAAGAATAACATGAACAAAGTGAAATATCTGATGAAAGAAGACAAAGTAAACAAGCATCTGACCTGGGGTTGCTCAATTATGGTTAAAAATCATAATTGTAATTATGTTGGTTAATATTGAGATCATGATTATTCAACACGATGACTCATTGACTTTGGAAACATCGTGAATTTAGAGAGAACATTTTGTAAATGCATCAGTCTGGTGCACTTTGAGAGACAAATTATGAGGCTAGATCTATGAAGAACTTTGTGCTCGAGTAAACAATATAATTATAAACACATTGGTCACACCCAGAAAGCATGGTAAACGAGACATGGGTTTGTGTTTCAAGACAGGTCGGATGGGTTTGCCGACATCGTCGCACTGAGTTGACAGTCAAGCAAGGAGCCCCGTCCCAAGAGAGGGCACAACGAGCACTAAGCAGCGAAGCCCAGGCGAGGGGTGCTGTAAAGCGCCACCTTCACACCCGGCCTTTCCAAGCCCGCCACGCACGGCTCCACCTAGAGCCACTACGGAGGAAATACACCCGGCAAGGGCCAGCATCGAGGAGAGTTCCCACAAGGGGATCCTCCCACACGGACGCCTCAGAACGGCCATCCCTGTCCCGCCGAGCAAGGAAAGCACATCTTGAACAGAATGCCGCACAATAATTGTTTCATGTAGATTATCTTGTTTTCATAATTGTTGGAAGTCAAAATGTTAACTGTAATTGAAATTTGATTAATTGCACAACTCTAATCTGACCAAGCACTCAGTGTAAATTTCCAGGACTGTACAGATCGCAAAACTTGCTATTGTAGACACTGTTCAGTCATTAAGTAACCCAAGTGCTGTGGTTCTACACCCAGCCTATAGAGGTGGGCAAAGGTCTAAGAGTTGGGTGTCTCCTTGGGTTCCCCGCTTTGTCGTTTACCTGCTTTCTGATCTTTGGCAATAAACTCCCCACTAGGACTGCAATAACTCCCATTGACTTTGTTTTCTGTCATCTCGCCTGGCTAGAATTACTCCTCAGATCTATACGGAGCATGACCCTGAAAAGTGTTTTCAATTACTGCTGCTGGTGTCAACCTCTTGTGCTGAGCTTATTGAAATTGAACACCGCAAACTTTAAACAAGGCCACAAATGTTACGCTGCGCTGCTGCTATCAACAACATGAAATTACACATTTTAAAAAGGCCTCACAATGTCATGGGTGGTACAATAGAAAGCATCAGTCGAGGAGGCACTTTGGGTCATATTCGTTTTAGTGCAATAAAAAAATACATCGGAGTGAAATAGCTGATGTTAACTTGTAATAATGGCCCAGGTTTGCGTTGTGCATTGTGCTCTTAGGTGACCTCACCCATGGAGGTCAAGGAACACACTGTTCAGGCACTGTTCCCACAGGCCATGCATGTGAAGTGTGCCTCCCAAAGAGATGCAGTATAATCAAGGTTTACAGTTGTGAGTCACATGACCCCCAGCAGAACGCAACCTTGGGAAATGTTTGAATTTGTGCTGGAGCGAGACTTTCAGGAGCTAAATGGAGGTCACCAAGGCAACAGTCATGATAGTTTATCCTTGAGACTAATGAAAGGGATTGAATATCATTGTGTCGACACTTAATATGCACAGGCAAATGGAGGCTCTCCACTCCCCTGAGTTTGCGATGGATCTAAATAGCAGTAAAGTAACGGGTTTCAAACCAGTGTGGCTGCTGCCATTGCCTCACTTTCAATGCATTTGTCAACGATATGAATCGGTCACATATGTGAGCAAACAGATGGATGGTGGTGAAATGGCCCAGAAGGGGCTAAAGAATTTCCTGACGGTTTGCGTTTCTTCTTTTAGTCTTACCATTGGAAGCCATTGTGAGTAAGGGAATTCAAGCTGAGGAAACTACAAACCTTTTACAGCCTCCTTTTAGCGAACAGAGGGGAGTGTTTGATCCTCAAAAGATGGATTCGGGCAGTGGTGGAAGGACTATTCTTCAGATCCTATATCAGATTTTGCAGTGCTTGTGCACATACATTTGGATATCTGGAATACTAACCCAGTCAGTTTTTTTGGGCTGCCTTGATCAGTGATTCAAACATTCAGATTTGGCTCCCCTTCCTATATCACATGCAGGCTCATTAGAATATACCACTACCTACATATTTTCATACAACAGTTTGTATGATATCTTACGAAAAGTTAAAAGTTATCCAATGTCCAGCGTAGTCTTTTCAAAATAAACTTTCGTCTTCACAAGAAACAACTTGGTTAGGTTTCTGCAACAAAACTACTTAGTTAGGATTAGGAAAAGATCGTGGTCAAGTACGGAAGTTACGTAACAAAAACTACATAGTTCGGTTTAACAAAATATCATGGTTTGGGTTAAAATAACACCGGATGTGGCGTAACTTAAGTACAGAAGTTACTCTCGTAGATGGTTAGATGGCCAAGTCGACTTGTTTTCTTTCCAGTTCGCGACCTCTACTTCTTCTACTCTGTTTACTGGCAGATTACAGCCATGTGTAGCCTATAGTGCCAACTTCTGATCAAACTACACTGTAGCCGAGATTATTCGCTACAAGCCAGTTGATGGAAACGCGCCCAATTCACATTTCTTTTTTGGCAAAATTTCAAAACATTACTAATGAAGCACAGTCTCTACACTCTTACAGAGCACTCTAAAGATTTAATCCACTGTATTTGGATGGAGTCTTGTTTTAACTATGTGTCTTGTGTGGTTTTGCACTACTTGGACCAAACAAATCCCCACACTGATTATTATTACTAATAAAGACAGTACATGAATTCCTCCGGAAATGAGTGCAACTATAAATGTAACTGTCACTTTAAACTCTATGTGAACTTTCCATGATTATAACCGTTTCTTGACCATTATAATTTCTTAACACCTCCGTTTTCTTGGCAGAGGTGTGCTGACCCCGTCCCAGCGCCCCTGAGTCATTACAGCCTTGGCTGGCATGGCATCCTGTTGTCAAGGGTGATGACTTTGCTCTTATATATTGCGTAAGTGTGAACTCCGCTCCCGCTGATTTGCAGTGGCACCGATAAAGTTCAAATCCTCTACCCCCTTCTTCCCCTCTGTTCCTCTCACAGGAGTCCTTGCCCTCGGCTGTATGCCATGACACGGTGCTAGGCCAGGCAGGACATTCCCATCAATCACACTTAGGGGAATGAAGTGTGGATGAAGTTAGTGATGCAGCAGTGGTTGTGATAATGGCCTTGAAAAGTCAGAGCCTGCCAGCCTTCACCACCTCACTGTATCAGACAAGGAGCAGACCAGGTTCTCTGGGAAGAGGAGGATCCCTGGCCGGAGAATACCGAGGGAGGTGAGTCATGGAACATTCCAGAGATAGGTGCCATTATTACTAAGATTCAATCTTACCTTAGCTAACCCACAGATTTCATGACAAGTTGCATGATTCATCCAAGACACATTCTCACTTTCATGACTCATGAGAGTATTTACTACTACGGTCACACTAATGGTCAAACTGATTTTACTGAATCAGTAATTTACCTTTTCCTTTTTAATTTGACACCTTCTATCGCTCCTAAATGACATACATCCTCTGAAATTCAGTTACCACTGTTGAAAACCATAGATATCTTTATCTTTTAATCCAGAGAGACGAGATTTAAAAGGTTCAAAGTGTAGTCGGAGGATATTTTGCCCTGATCCGATATGAATTCGACCTGTTAATGTCTTTCAAAAAACCATGTAGCCTCGAGTCTGATTAAAGACTTTTGAACGACTGCCAACGTCTTATTTTTTCAGTGATTCAAATGGTCTGATGCTTATTGATGAGGTTATCACAGCAGTACAGGTTTTTGGAAGTCGACCTGCAGAAATAGCAACTGAGAAATAACTGAATCCTGCATATGTGTTTGATCAAAGTGTCCACTGCTCCTGGCAACCTCTTCCACAACTTGTGTGTGAACTGGAAAATGACATGGTGGGAAGGATATGTCACTTCCTAGTGATTGTTCAGGGCAAAATAGGGCTAACATGAACCCAATGTTGGCAATTCAGATTGATATTCAAGCTGTTGCCTCAGCCTCACCATTCACATTTGGGTGGACAAACACACTACTCTATGCCAATTCCAGGCCTCCGACTCCAGTTCAGACCAACAGTCCAGAAGTATCTCCCCTGGCTCTCTGATAACTCAAAGGTTGGTATCTGTGCCTTGCGTGAGAGTGGGATTTAGCAACCTGGATGATTTCAATCAACTTGAAAAGTCTTAGATTTGTTTTCTATAGTTGCTACGAAAAAGCATCAACTCATGAGGGTCTAATAAAAGTATTTTGTAGTGATACTAGTGCTGACTAACTATGGTTACAGATACTGACTTGCAATAAAAGGTCTGATTTTGGATTATTTAATATAAGGGATAGGGTCAAGCGGTTGTGCACAAAGCTCTTTGTAAAGTATGGTTCCGTTAATATGCTGGATGTCTACGGAAAATGAGTAAAAAGAATGGTGTAAAAATGTGTAGCATTGCAAAAAGCTGTATATTAGCTGTTGACATTTCCCATTAAAAAAAAGCATATGAGGTAGTTGAATAACTGTAATACTTGAAAAGCATGTCTAACAATATGAGAATATTGGTGTGCATTTAAGACACTCACCGTGTCCTCCATTTCTCAAGGCGCCTCCTTGACAAGCGAATGCGAGTCATAATTAAAACAGAACCGATAGGCCTTTCTGCATGAATCATTCAAGCAGTTACCATGTTCCTTGAAAAATGAACACGTCTGAAAATAGACGTGTTGAATGTGTTGATGAGCAGATGTGAAAAAGAAAACATCTATTCATCATCGAAGAACTTGCTGCAGTGCAGGCTTTTCCAGCCCTATCAGCTGGCAGCCGGACATCTGCTCGGAAACAATGACCCTCATTCATCCATCTCTTTGTGTTTCTCATGTTCCGTGTTTACAGTAATGGTATACCTGCTATTTTCTTGATGCATCTCACAAATTTTGGGGAATTTGTACACTTGCACACACACAGCTCAACGTGTCTCAACAACTACCGTTCGAATAAACCCATCACAGCCACAGAACTAAAGAAGAAATATACTTGCATTTTCACTACATCAGTAAATCACTGGAATATGGTTTAAGTGCAAACATCATTCAGGCATACACTTAGAGCCGGGACTACCAGTGAAATCTAAATAGGCAGTCATAACAGTCCAAGTTGATTTGCAAACATTTGCTTTCCAAGAGAGAAGCTGAAAGCCTGTTGCACTCTTTTGTAATTTGCTCTAAGAGCATCAGCTAAGTTTCTAAAGAGGAACTTTAATTGAAAGAGTTCACTTTCCTGTTAAAGCAACAGTGAAAAAAGGATGTTAAGACTTTGTGGATGTGTGTGTTTCATATTTCATATAACAAAACTGTTATGTTTATACTCGTGTTCCCAGGTAGTTTCCAAGACTATTGTATATCATGCTTGATAAAAGAGGTTCTTTGAGGGCAAGGGCCATTAATGACTACAGCACAAATTCACTGAAGGGCAGCGTTTCAATCCGTGCATGAAAAATGATCATCGACGACCCTAAAATTGGGGTGAATCGACCAGGCAATGAAGCAGAGATATGACGATGTGCTCTGAATTTCTATCCCCCCCTGAAATGCTGATGTATCTGCAGGAGAGTTCATTAAACCCTTCAACATCCAGCTAATTGATGCAGAAGTTTTTGCCTACAGATTCGTTGAAGTTTAAAGACGTAAAAGACTATATTTTCTACACAGATATGATTCAAAACAAAGTTGGGCCAAGGGCAGAAAAAACAGATATGAGATCTTAAGGCAAGTTCAAGATTTAATCAGAACGTTCTCTGGACAAACAGCTCCAGACCAAAGGAAACATCATCAGGGCTGGAATTCCAGCCGTCGTCTAGTCAGACAATAGACAGCAGCTGCACAGAGACAAGTCCATTTATCTGGACCCCCAAGAGGCTACTGAGTAGGGCTTTCATTTCTCAGCAACTCAAACATACTAATACCATTTGTTCTCAACACTATACAACTGTACCGCTGTTCACTTGCAGTATGACATAGTTGTCTGCTAAAAAGGGAGTCTAGCCAGAAATGAGGGCAGCGAGAGGCAGAACTGACAAACATACACCCACTTTCTTTAGACTACTGTATGATGTGTCTCTTGTTGTTATCTTATATTTCTCTTCTGATCAAAATTGACCCAGGCTTGTTGCTATTACCACTAGATATTGAATTTGTCACCAGTGGTATTGAAATGAAACTGTTGGTGGCATCTCAAACATTTAATAAAATACTCTGCCTAACAAACCCAAAAATGTCTTTGCTTCACCAATAATTGCAAAAAACAAACAGCAGTTATGACGGTAATAGGCCCAATGTGTTGTTATGTCTCATACCACCACATTATAATAGTGTGGTGATAGTTGAAGCTCACTGCACAATGCTAATTCTCATGGGAAAGCAAGCAGCCTGGTTTATGGCTCTAACACAAGCTCTGAAACAAAAAGACTGATCGTTTACATCGTGGCATGAGCTGTGGACAGCACTTGGAGCTACGCAGGGGCTACATGGCTAGGTTTGTTGGACTTACCGACAGTATAAATATACCAACAGCACATTCCACAGTGAAACTGAACTCCTACCACTACAACTGACATATTCACACCCCCCTCACCTCCACACTGACTCCACGTTCCCAGAGCATACCCCTCATTCCCATATCCTCATGGCAAGGACCACCAACTGAAACTCTCATATCCTGTTACAACTCCTGACAGTTGTGCAAACGGAGCAGGCAAATTTCACAAGTGGTATTTTTTCAATACCAGCTCTGTGTGCTTATGGAGGTCCTATACAAACATACTTCCATGCTGGTACCTCTCCAGCATTGATGGGGTCCAAAGGCTTTTCTTACCAGATCCCCAATGTTTGACATTGTTTCAGTGTCACAGTGAAAGGAACGCAGCATTTGGCTGGGATTCTGTTTAAATTAGTGACCAAGACACTTAGAAACACTCGCAAATTTGTATGTTTTTTTTTAGTGTCTGTAGGTGCTCATAAGTGAATTCAGCTGTGTTGAAAATAAAAGCTCTCTTTTTAGAAAGATAAAAGCCTGTTAGACAGAATGTGCCAGCAATCCCACAATTTCATTCCTCTCTTTGAAAATGGGGGGCACATCTGCTTGTATTTTCTCTAAATTCATTTTTAATGGAAAAGAGGTGCAACTGTTATCCCTTTTAGGTTCACTGGACTGTGTCACCAGCTCAGACAGTATGTTCACATCGTTTTCTTGTGCACAAAAAAGAGAAGGGTGTTAGGAGAACAAGCAATTACTGTAAGCTAGTGTGACAGTACACATGAGGCACTGTCTGAGGCCCCGAAACAGTTAACATCACTCAGTAAGAAGGAAACAGGGTCGTATCAATGGGTTTGTTCCATCCAATGGCAAAGTAAGTAAGTGCTCTTGTGCATTATGTTTGCATGAAGAGCATGAGGGGTTAAAGTATGCCTCTTTTTAGCTGTAGATAATGAGAGCTACTGTGCAAGCACATCTGCCTCGGGACTCCAAAAAACCTGGCAACGCCACATACGTCGGATCATAAAAAAGAAAAACAGTGATGGAAATAGTCATAAGGAAACAGAGCTACCAAGGGAAGCAAAGCAATGTGACTCCAGTGGAGCAAACGTAGCAATGCCATTACCAAAAGCTGCAAGCAACATGAGGGCTGTAATATGCAATGAGGAGAGAGAAAAAAGAAAGAGGAAAGTTTTCATTGTTTGCTGTTGTGGAGCTCGGAGAGGTGTGGAGATGCAAGTCTGAGTGCTTCCAAAAGTAAGGATGCCTTATCCGGCCCCATAATACCCTCCACCAGTTTAACATTAAAACAGAAAATGACATTCTTTTTTACTCCTACACACACATGCAAATAGATTTGAAAACGTGTATTTTTTCCTTACTCTCTTTGTTTTGGTTTTCCTTCCACACTAATCCAGTTTTACACCGCTTTAAAACTGAGCTTTTTAAAAATGCTCTTTAGAGAGGGCTTTTGGAAATGGCTGATGTTAACCTTCACAGAGATGGCTGAATACCTCTGCATAGCAGCAATGTTATAGTTATTCCATTTTATTACAATTTTGGTTTTATTTTCACATTCTTTGCAATTATTTCTGTTTGGTTTAGATAAGACTGCATTCATAGTAATAACTGCTGAGATCTGGCAACGTGGCAACATCACTATGTACCACTAAGTACTACTAAGTACTATGAGGCCCGGTAATAATTTCCTGGTTGTTTTGCTTTTCTCTTCCAAATAAATTTGGCTAACCTGGTGGCATCAGATGATCTGATGTTTTCACAATGCCACCAGGTCATTCTCAACAGTTCTCCTGCCTAGCCAATCACATGTTATCAAACTACAAGAGGAGAAAAGTCGGGATTCATTAGTGTGGATGCATTAAGACTGTCCTCTAATTTAATCCAAAGGGCTCATGCAGATGAATCTGTGCAGGCTTAGCCAAGTGACTTGCTGAGTATGATATTTCTACTTCACACATCAGCTCTGGTTTCAGATCTCTGGAGGTGTGAGAGCTCTTGGGGAATGAGTACCACACCCAGTCTTATCAAGCTCATTGTGTGGATTAACACTGGTACAAGCATCGCAACGAGAGCAGGTTGATAAAATCAATGATGTAGCAGGCAGAAAATTTATGCAAAAGATATAAGCAACGTGCGCGAGACAGATATGAAGACAGGTGTGTCTTGAATACAATATAGGAGTGCAGCAGTGACGCACATAATTGTCATATTAATAAATCGCTGTCAAATCAAGATATGGTGGGATATTATAACGCTTTCAAAAAAGCAACAACCGCCAAGTGCTTCTGTTAGATCCATATTCCGGGCTAACAAAACTAGTAGACAAATCAAATGTCATATGGAGATTTGTCAGTGCATTCAAAATATCCCATGAGAGTATTTTCTGGTTTTGGTAAGTTGAGGCAACTTCCACATGCAGTTGGAGTCAATTGCTTTGTTCAGCCATCCACCAGCTCAACACCCTGTCTTTTCACCAAACTAAATATAAAAATGTCATTCCAATTCCTTCTTTGGTACTGAACATGATCAAATGTCACACATGTCACAATTCTACATACCACTGGTTCTAATGACTATCGTTCCCATACTCCATCGGAACATACATTGCAGAAAATACATATATTTAAGAAGTGTCTTTTAGCCTTGAATTTAAGTAGGTACAATTGTGTCGTTATTGTCCTTCTGAGAACTGTTTTGGCATAATGAAAGCTTTGCGAGGGTTTTATTCTACAATGTGCAGGATACTGAAGGCTGGATGTTGCAATGCACATCCACTGTAGGATAAAAAGAGAGTACAAGGCCAGAGATACCCCACAATGACAATCCAGCCTTTCCATGAACTACTGATGACTTATATAATCTTCTTTTACAACAGTATGTGCCAGTGTCTTTTTCCAGTGCTAAGTTCTCAAACACTGTTGATTTGTAGTTGCATATTCTTCCCCTCAGGCTACAAAAGCAGTGACACTAATCCATGAATATGTATTTTTTAGGGGTTCGGATTCTGTCTGATTGGTGGCTGGCATCAGGTTTATGTGGCAGAAGCACTAAAGGGGAAGGCATGGATGAATAGTGTGCTTTACAGAATAAGTAAAAAGTTCATTTTTAACTGTTTTTATAATTCTTTGATGATAAATTGCAAAACAGTGGAGTGCACTGCATCCCTTAGAGCCTCCTCCAACAGCCTCAGTTTTAACCAAAACAGTAGGGCTGGGACGATATACCTATCTCCCGATTCGATACTATCACGATACTTGTGTGCCGATATGTATTGCGATTCAATATTACGATTTATTGCAATTTTTGTTAACTTTTTTTAACACTAGATCATGGGAAAAAGTTGAATCACACTTCTAGGGACTTTTAATTTGGAAAATATCTAAACAGAGATGAGAGTGACGGCCGGCTTGAGAGCATGTTACCGTGATACGATAAAGTTTCCTGTTCATGACAGAGTTAGCGTGCAGCTTTAGCCATGATCTGCTTAGCTCTTTATTTACTGGCAATGTGTGAAACCTAAAGTGTTTCCATACTTTACTGGAAGTGTAGTGTTTACCACTTTGGATATAAAATGGGAGGGTGCAGGTCCTATGCACGTGGACACTCCACCGTTTTCTACTTTCTCGTTGCGGCCGACTGTGGTTTGTTTTGCTTTTGACTGATGCGGAACGGATATGACGTCACGTTACTCAGACTACAACAATAAAAGTGGTAACTTCATTCTACCTCCGCATAGACTCAAATGAAGCAAATATATTGATTCTGGCATTAAAAAATAAATTAAAAAAATAGTAAAATAAAAACATAGGTGAATTGATTTTTTTTTTTCTCACCCAAACCTAGAAGTGCTAGTTTCATGCTAATTGGCTCAAGCTGTCCACACAAAATAGGTAAAACTCAGTTAACCTCTACGTCCATCAAGGCTGACAGAGACGGATGCCTCGTCATCCCAAAGGACACACATAACCGACCGGTGTGCCTCCATTGCTACCAATGCAGATGGAATTCTCCCTCTCACAGCAGCCATAGTCCACAGTGTGAAGGTGAATTGTCAGACTTTTTCCAAACTGTCTAGACTTTCCATCGTTCCAGAGCAGCATGGGATCCCTGATAGTGGAAATCTATTCTGCAAAATGCTCAGAACCTCTAATGAAGAAATGAAGCATGGAGGGAACCATGACGGACCATGGCCAGAGGGAACCATACAGAGGGAATAGAGCTACTGAGGGAGGGCTGCTTAGAGTGGAGAGGCTATGACAGGAAGGACAGAAAGACAGAAAGGAAGGAAAAGAGAGAAAATAAAAATGCCTGAAAGACCTGAACCTAAAAAAAAAAGAAACAGAACTGACTGTTGAATTGTCGCATCTGAAATCTCATACTGACACTTTTCATTTCAGTTGCAGTGGAAAATTAATTTCTTGCATTTGACACATTTGTACAGTTTAAAGAGGAACATGTTTGACTAGCTCGCAGACCATTTCAAGTTTCCCTGTTTGTTGTGGATGGACTTCAAACAAGGACGTCAGTCCTCTCAAAACTTTTGACGCTGAATAAATGTTGATCATTTGGGTAAAAGTGTAATTATAACAAGTAGAACCATTTTTAGCACAACATCTCACTGTTTAATGACTTTCAAGCTCCAATTTCTGTCATTGAAAGACGATTCAGAGCTGTCCTTACCACCTGAGAAGACTATAAACATTGTTGAGTATCATGCAGCTACTTTTTGATTAAATTAATTAAAATCAATATGCAGTACTTATTTAGAAAACCTGGTAATAATATAGTGATATTTTCTTTAAAAAAAAAAGAATATTTTGAATTAAAGAAGCTCTACGGTGCTTTTTAGCTTCTTTTAGCTAAATATTTTGGGTTTAAGGTGCTTTTACTGTGTGGTTGACAGCTCCCTTTAACTCTACTTTCAGAAAAAAATCTCTCACTAGCCCACTACACACTACCCACCCAGCACCAAACAGCAAACAGACAAAGTTAGTGACAGCTGGTTGAGAAATGCAGCAGCTGCAGAGACATTTTTGTCAGGGGTTGACATAAAATGAATGATAACGTTGCTCTGTGCAGGGTCCAAAATTTACACCTGCCAGTTGCCAAATGGGTGTCTTTGGCAAGTAAATTATGGAGACCATCCACTATATTACTACTATTACTACTGCACACTTATTACTATAATATTGATGGAGAATCACATATGAGACCAAGATGACTGGATAGTAATAATAGCAAATGTCAATAGTAAAAAGCACTTCATTATTTTTGGCTGGTAAAAAATATCTGGCCGGTAGGTCCGCACGATTTTGAGTAAATATCTGATTAATATATAATTTGCAATATTAGAGAGATTGATATTTTTGACATGATTATTCTCATTTTCACTGAAAAGCATATTAAAATGATTATGATTCCAGTTGGCCAAATTGTGATTTCGCTAAAATGATGTGCAGCCACCTTGGCCGGTAAGCCAAAAAGTTAATTGTGGACCCTGTCCGCGTCTGCTGGATGTGTAAGAAGGTACTCTCAGCAATAACCACTTTACAAGGAGATGATATGTTAGCTTGTTTTGATGTTTTTCTGCTCCCTAGTGACCAAAAATCAATGATTGCTGCGAAGGAACACAATATGTGGAAGATGTACATTACGTCTGGGTGTGTACTTTGTTTGCAATGTTTTCAGTCCCCTTGGCTCAGTATCACCTCTAGCCCCCCTTTGGCACAAATCTGCCAGGCTGACTCATTGTCTCAGGTGAAGCCAAGCAGAAGACATGGCTGCCCCATTCCTCAGAGCCCCGCCTCCACACACAAACAATAAACCCCCATCTCACCACGGCTACCTCCTCAGCACCACTCCAGGGATTCCCGTTATTTCACCCTGTCTGCTGAGGGACTTCTGGGATCACATCACATATCGGTCTGGCGCCTTGCCTCCTGCCACCAACGACAGTCATGAGGAGGGAGGAGCCACACCTTGCTCAGCACGGCTCAGCGTGGCTCCGCTTTCAGCACAAGTCGTTGGTTCTCATTATTTATGACATTTTCTCCACGATTATTAATTCATCAGATTTACATCGTATTCCAGACGTAGTCCAGACACTGTCACATCTGTGGCCTCTCTGGAGGCCCAGCAGGACCTACAGAGTCAGCCCCGCCCACTCCGTCAACGCCCTGCAAACCCCCCACCCCCACCCCCACCATTTCTGTTATTCCACTTCTCTAATTGGGTTTTGTTTATGGCTTCTGTGATCACTGGCGACAGCATGATCGGTGCTGGTGCCTCCCAAAATCTAATGGGGGGGAAACTTGTCTATTTATCTGCTGCCTGCTTCACTTTCACTAATCACTTTGACATCCAGCAAACAATGGTGCCATTCAAGACATGTGAGCATCTGTAAATATTATAATAATGTCTGTATGATGCTGATGCAGTATCAAAGCCGTGTCATCTCTTCCATTGTCCACGATTATTAATTCCTGTAACCAACATTAGAAATGCAAGCCTGGGATATTAAATGTCTCTGCTGTTAGTCTTGTGTCTGTTGAGGGTTCAGTGGGCTGACTAGTCAAGGGTTAAGGTTACAGTTGTTCAAAGAGGCCATCTTTTAAGCTCCACTAATCAATATTTTCTGTGGATCAAATGGCTAAAGGGTTGCTTATGACAAACACAAAGAGAATTGTCAACCAAATAGAGTTTCTTAGCCTATTTGTTTTGGTTTTATGGCCCCAAAATCTCTACCATTCTCCAGCTGCTTTCAGCAAAAAGCTCTGATAAACCCACTATACACAACCTGCCCAGCACCAGATGGCTCTCAGGAGTTGGTGGAAGAAAGAGAGCTTTAATGAGAATAAATATTGACTAGAAATGCATCACCTAATGAATGCTATTGTTGCTCTGTGTCTGCTGGATGCGTAAATAGGCAATTGTTTCCTAACATTAGAACTGTAACAACTTGATTAGGTGATAATACGTCAGATGGCTTTCTGGCCAAAAATCAATTAATGGAGCTTTAAGCTTTTAACCTATATACAGTATTGACGTAGGAAAAGCTGTTTGGACTGCACATTTTCAGTAACATTTTCACTCACATTCACACTGGGACCTGCCCACACAAAAAAAACAAAAAAAAACACATGACCCTGACAGTGGTTGTTGCTCATTGACTTTGCCCACCAAGATATTCCCAACAGGTCCAAGGATCCAAACCTCTGTGCAATCACTCTTTGAAACTAAAAGCGCTGACTTGGACCAAAACACAACCCCAATGTCAAAGATAGTACAGGTGGAAAGTAATGGATCCTTGATCGCAGTTCATCTAATGCTCATCTCTCTTGACAAAACTGGTGACAAGCAGCACACGGCTCATCTCAAAGGTGAAGTGAAATCCAGGAGATAGTTTCAAATCCCCTGAGAGCACTCTGAGAGTCAGCTCATGTGGAAGGATCCTCAGGCCCCGATGTTAATATGTTCCCCTTGGTCATTTCATTTTACTGGATTTGCTGATGCATATAGCACCAAATGTAAAAAAAGAAGCTACTCTGTGCTCCAGACACATTTCAGCTCTTACCAAAAAAGTATTGCGGTTAGATATCCAGCCTTACATAAGGGACTGGAATATTTTGACATCACAACATCCAGTACATTTAACTTGCTGAGCACACATTATTGAAGCTGAGCTGAAAACATTTCTGCTCTCAGAATAGTGGTTTGATTTTCAAAAATCATCATAATTTATCCACTCATCAAGTATAATCAAGGGTCCTGAGTGCTACTGCAATGCAGACAATCACAGAAAGCATTTATTCCAATTATGGCCACAAATTGACCATAACGTACCTACAGGGAGTTAATAGGATTGTTGATCGATACCAATTACCAGTTGGTGAGATTGTTGCCTCTCAACTGTTGCCATCAGCCATATATATATTTATATATATATATATAGACAAGGATGAAAAATCCCCATCAATGATACTTTGACAATCATCAGTCTCAGACTTGCCAATAGTTTCAATATAAAAAAACGATTTGTGTCATTTACAACCTATGTACAATAACAACTTTGTGTACTGTAGGTACATCGTCACAATGGAAGATCAATCGCCTTACGTGCTTGTCAGGGTTTACACTCTGTAGCCGTGACCCTTCAGTCCTTATGCTCATCACGGCTACCGACCACTCTGATGAGCAGATTAGGCTGCCAATAAATCAGCAGTGACATGTGCCTGTTAAGACACGTTCAGTCTTTTCCGAGGCCATCTTTATGCTAAATGGAAACCAAAGCATCCGTCTTAATGAAGCTTTTGTTCGCAGCTATCCTACGTACACTGTGAAAGGCTAAGAGCTACGAGCTTTGAAGCCAAGCTGAGAAATTACGTTCATACATCTTCTCTCTGAACTTTGTGAAGTCTGCAAAGAAATCAAGTTTCATTTGGTACTAAAAAATTATGTGCCTGCCGCAGTTTCTGTATCTCTCATTAAATTAATCTCTCTCTCAAAAAGACACTTTTGCCTCATAAAATGATAATGGAATCCTTTTGGGAATTTGTTTTTTTCATTCTTTCGCTATAAAAACCTCGACTTGAGAAATGACTGGTTGAGAGACTTGTCAGCAGTCTGGCTGAAGGAAGAACAATAGAAAACAAATCTCTCCACCCTGAAATATAAGGCTCCAAGCAGCTCTGATCAGACAATGGTGAAACACAGAGAGACAGCAGCATGTAATATTCAGAAAAAGTCTACAAGATAAAAAAAAAAACTTGAAGCTGATGTGGCATAACTTCCATGTAGGTTAATGACGTCCTAATCTAGATGCTGATGAGAATTCATGCATAAAGGCCAACAAAATAGCACAAATGTCAGGTGGCTTTCTTAGTCAGCCATCTTTCCTGGACACCAGCAGGGATGCAGCATCTGAGCACTGCAACCAATCCAACACAGAATGCTCCAAACATAGACAAAGGACCCCCTACACCCGTGGCGAGCCAGAGGACAGTGATTAATGAGGCCACACCAGTGGAGAGTGGCTCCGTTATACTCCACCTCCACTCTTGTCTCTGCTTCAGCAGTAAGAGTGTCAACAAGTAACTAATGACTGCCAAGATGTCCTCTGCTATACATTTCCTGAAAACATCACAGTCCTTATCACCCCTAGTGCTGCATTCACATGGTGGTGGTACATGGCTGCGGGGCAGACCAGACGTTGAGTCTTTACAGTAGGAGATTGGCATTAAAGTACCAGCGCTGCGGTAAAGAGCAACTTGTTAAAATTGTAGTGCTAATCGAAATCTTATTCGTAGTATATCCTACGGCAATTTTCAAATCGCAGGAGGCACAATATTGCTGCAGATATGTCCTGGCCTGCACATCATATTATACAAAAATCTTTGGTACAGATCACCGCAAAGATCTCACCATATCACAATTGCAATGTCAGTCAAAGTAACCACAATTAGATATTTCTTTTCAAAATCGTATAGCTGTTTTGTAACCGTAGTGGCAGCTATGAATTAAGACTTCTGCAATGGCCTGTAACTGAGATATTATGATATCATGATATTACCATATGTGTGTTATTAACGTATATTGTGACACCCCTACATGTATACAAATGTATCTATGAAATAATCTAAATTATCTTCAAATCATTGAAGTCACTTGAGACCAAACTATGTACTGTGTGTAAAACAAAAACCTCACAAAGTCATTGTGTTAGGTTTCAAAAGGCAGCTTGATTGGAATCATTAGTTGGGAAAACGGAAATTTGTCAAACAACATGATAAAATCAAATGATCACAAGATGATTCCACTGAAAGACCATATTAGATAATACCAAATCAGCCCTCATTCTGCATAATTAAACTGAGCTAACCACAAATGTGTTGCTCCGTGTTTGCCGTTTCATATTCCATCAAAAGGTTTATGTTTGAAGTGTTTTCTGCCCCCCTTTTCAAAGTCAAGGTTAAAATGATACAACCAAACCAAATTAAAAATAATTTTCTATCTTATAAAATACAGAACAATTTGTCAGGTCAATTTTTCTTTTTTAAATTAAATGTACTATTGACAAAGAACAGTCACACTGTGCTTTTTATTGTATGAATGCATGCTTGATGAGTAAACTTCCATTTCTCAAAATTGCCATGCCAACCTCTTTGGCATTGCACTGAACAGACATCCCATGATGCCACCCAACATCGCTTTCTTTTTTTTTAAGTCCCCAGTGTGAACGCGGCATAAAACTGTCATCCATTCAGACTCACTGGTCTGCTCTTGTGTTAGACTATATTTTAGCCTGCGCCTCCTTTTTCTGGAAAAAAAAACTAGGCGCTGCGGGAACCTTATGAAGTTCTTTCCCTCCACTCTGTTGGTCGGAGAATCCCTCGAGCCACCGATCGAACTGCAATCTCCCTGTTCAAACACAGCTGCATCAGTGGGCTTTTATCGCACCGCATCCCCCCTGGATGCAAAGATATGCACAGCTGCTGCTCTGTTGCCCAGAAACCGAATGTCATTTCAGGAATACCCCCCATTCCACAAACAGGATAGTGTTACAGGAAGCACTGCAAACAGCCCCGGCCTCTAAACTTGATTTTTTCCATTTCAGTCCCAGCTCTCTATAGTGCTCCTCCCATGCATCCATTTTCGGGGGCCTGTCTCACTAATGAGAGTTCAGATGTCGCTGAAATGGTGAAGACAGGATGAAAAGAATTACATAATTGCACCTTCCCCTAAAGGAGGAGCTTGCTGTTATTGAGTTTTTGGTATCATTTTCCCATCACTGGAGACTGACCTAAACCCTCTGTTCAATCAATGGATACCCAGTTATGAGCTCTGTAATTTAAAATCACATTATCGGATGCAGTTCATTTAGTTTGAGTACCAAGAATCCTGCTAACAAGCATTTCTGTCTGAAGCCAAAAAGCACTCGAGAAAATGCATCTCTGGGTTGTTTGTTTGGCAAAATGGCTTTTTTGTCCTTTCAGGCCATCAATTTGAAAAATGTGTTATTAGACCGTTAACTTCAATTATTTTCTTTTATCTTGTAGATCATGAATAAATACGCACATAATTATATTATGAAACAATGTAAGAAATAACATTATTTTATTAGGGAAAAACATAAAAGTTGTTCTATTGGAAATGGCCTAAGGAAAAATACAAGTTAATTTCAGTAACTTTATTGGTTTTATAAGGGTATTTCATTAAACTAAAGGACAATTCCAATCCAAGCCATTACACCATAAAGTGGGGGAGGGGCCCCCTTGGAGACCCTACAAATGGATTTCACTCCGTCAGTGGGAGGGTGTAGGAGCCGGATTGGAAGTGCAGCCTGAACCACATGTCTTCAACCCCACGCTCTATTAGTAGTTCTCATATGCAATTAAGCCTTGTTTTGTAGAGAGCAAATCAAGACAGGAAGCCAGCGGGTATAACATGGGTGCATTTATGAACCACACGCCGGTTTCCTCTTTCTTCTGCCACTAAAGTGCAAAGACAATGCCACTCTGAGTCCTTCAAAAACAGGTGCAAATATTTTAAATAAATGCAGGAGGGCTTGCTGGGGTTCTCCCTTATTAACCTGACAGGTATTTTATATTCTGTACAGTTTGAGGCTTTTCTGCAAGAGGGAGTTGGCATTTAAGGCCCTCCAGAGGCACTAAAGCCATTGGGCTAGTAAGAAGAGCCATATCCGTGAATGAACTAATTAAGCTCCTCAATGTCCTCGGCAAAATGGTGCCCTGAGATTGTTCTCTGCAATAGCAGTAATGAGAAAGAGAGAGACGGAAGGGTAAAAACATGGGAGAAAAAAAAAAGCTGGGGGAATGGGGGTGGATGCTAGAACTCATCCTCAGATGCAAAGAGGAGCGTGTACTGTTCAGAGGAGACAGATTAGCGAGGAGGCGGGATTTCAAGCCCTTTCTGGTACTGTCCTCGGCGAGCGGACCTGTTACATTTTTTGAATGCAGGGTCCGTATTTTCTCCTCTTTGTTTTTCTACCCTTGGTTGCGGCAAGGCTCATTAAAGTCCATAAACAATGTGAGATGCGCTCTCTAATGAGCAAATGCTTCTATAAAAGGGCTCTGTCCTTGGGAAGCTGGCCATGTCAGCTAGCACTGTATGCAAACTCTGTCTCATGCACCTCAGGACTAACAACCAGGCCATTCTCACCAGGCTCATTTGTGTTCTCAAGCTCCTCGTTTTCATTGTTCCCCTCGTTTTTTTCTGTACTCCACTTCCCATGGAAATCATCGTTCGCTTTACCTCCTGACAGGGAGTCATTTCGGCGAGACTTTGCCCCGTGAAAATCTGACACAGTGATTAATGAAGATTTGAGACTTCCCTCTCTGCTCTGCTCCTTTAGGGTTTGTGTCCAAGGAAGTGGGAGTTGACAGAGTCCCAGGAGGTGTCTATGGCACAGGGTGGCTAACTAAGTGATCTGCTTGGCCGGCTACAAAACGCAGTGGAGCTGAATGAAACAGGCAGCACAGTCGAAAACAACAGCGGGCTTTCACTGTGTTAGCGGGCCATAACAGAGTATGCTTTCTTTGAGATAGAGAGAAAAAAAAGATTTCAGGGAGACAAACAGCGGAAAACGGGAGCATGATGTGGCATTTTGAGTTGCTCTTTCACGCTGACAGTGGGTCAGACACTGATAAGTGACCCACCTATGGCTCACTAGTCACAGTTATTCTGAATGATGATAGCGGCGACTGTGAGATAAATCATCGTTATTACACAGATACAAAATAATGATGTAAACAATTTCCTCAAATGAGTGTACAGGTAAGCTATGAACGCAATACTGGTGTCTTATTCAATGAAAAGACAGATACGTCTCTAAAGAGGAAAATGAAACCAATGCAAAGGTTAGAGAATATAAGTTTATAGCCCTGGAGGCTACAAAGTTCATTAAACCAATATTATGAAAGTATCGTAAAATATCTTAGAGCTTTGCTTTTAGGGCTACAGTAGTAATCTTGAGGGTGCCATTGAAGGAAAGGCTGTAGGATAATTAAGTTCTGTCTCTAACAAGTTGGACACTCGTGAAATTTCATGGCAATCTGCCTTATTATATAATTAAATATCTGCAAAAAAATCATTAGACAAAGCTCATTTTGTGATGTAAAGGGTTCATCCTATGGAGGATATGAATGTACCATTCACTGCAAATTTGATGGGTATTTAGTTATAGTAGAAGTGTCGATAGGAGAGAAGATGAAAGGGTCGCCAAAAACTTCAGAAATCATTCTTTGTGGACTTACCCAGACCCAAAAGTCGTGACACTCTGCAGTATGTCAAGATATCTTAGTCGTCATCAAAGGCTTTGACAGACGGAACACGAAACATTACAATCTTTAAACAGCTTTCATATTGGCCCAGAGAGATGGACTCTTTTATGAGGCTAGCTCTTTGTCTGAGCTAAGCAATAACTCAGCGAACACAGTTATTGGATTGCTTGAAAAAAAAAAAAAAAGCAGTCAATCTTGATGTCTACTGAACTTGGCCAAACCCATTAAAACTCTAGCAAGGCAACATCTGGTCCACTTAATATCAGCATGATGGAACCAGAGGCGAGCACATGCTATCTGAATATGTTACTAGTAAAACACAGTGAAGACACAGCATGCCCTTTCATAGCCATATTCTAGATTATGTCTCACAATGGAGACATTTCCATGTGGCGAACATCATAAAAGATATTCTTCCTTTTCCTGCTTTGTGGTTAATGCAATCTCTGGAGACATTAGTACAGACATACGTGACTAACAGATGCTTTGTATGTTATGAATCCCACAAATGAAGTGAAAGATTGAGGCAGGAAAGGGAAAGAAAATGGCTGAAAAAGCACCTTCTCTAGTATTGAGTCTTAACATCTTATTTTCTAAAAGCAAGTAAATAAAAAACACCCAATAGTGAGCAATTTTGTCACCCATTCCTGATAGAAGAATTAATAAATCAAGTCTAATTTTCTGATAGTGGTGCAGTTATCTGTGCAACCCTATCACTGCACATAGCATACCGAGCCAATACTTTGGTACCGAGTCAATGTCAAAGTTCTAAAAAACGTCACGGTACTCATTTTTTCTACAGTACCGCATGTAAGCGTAGGTACCCTCAGGGCTTAAGACCAGCGGCGTTGAAAATCTAAAAGACAAATCTGTGTTGAAATCAGGAGGAAGAAAGCTAGTTAACGTTAGCTGTTAGCAGCTGGTGAACAGCACAGTCCTGCAAAGGTAACTGCTAACATGAACGAAGGTCGCATTGAGTTTCATTATGATGATTCAAGCTCTATTCAGTAAAAATGAATATCAGGCGAAGGCAAATTTTAATGTCATCAGGATGTGTTCAGATGTAATCTTGTAAAATGTAGTTTTTGGCGAGAAACTTATATAATATAAAATAGATATTAGAGAGGGAATTATGACCTGTTTGGCCTCCTAACACTAGCTCTAAGTATTGCTTTGTTTTTGTTTTTTCAACGTCATATCGAATTGGGTATTGAGGATCGTGGAATTTCATTGGTATTGGTATCGACTACTAAATTTCTGGTATCGTGACGTCCTTAGTTGAAAT
>CAKAOH010019276.1:0-34218 GCA_916701665.1 Sebastiscus tertius
AAATTTACTGCATGCGGCAAATGCAAGAAACACGAAAAAGGTTTCTTCCCACTTAAAATCGAACTTCCCTTCTGTGAAGAGCCACAAGCTTTTTCTTTGTTCTCTTTGATAAACACCTGTCTTTGCAATTTGTTAACACCAACCCGATCCATAGCAGCAAGGATCACTGGCTCTGCATTTAATACACGCATGCACTCCACAAAGAACTTTAACGGCATCATCCTCGACAAAGACGTCTCTTGATATCGCAGCGCTGAAGATGTTAAGCGCTGCATGGAATACCTTCAACTCGTGTTTGTTGTGACATTTCTATTCCTATTTATTAACGATCCTAAACAGATTATAGACGGTGGTCTTTAAAGAGATGCCAGCTCTCTTTGAACCAGACAGGTTGGATTTCACCACATGATACACGCTGAAGCACTGTTCAGAGATCAGCAGCTCGGAGCACCTGCATGCTCACGAGTTCAAACTTGACCTAGTTATAAAAAGATATGTTTATTAAGTTGTGATTGTGCAGCACAGCCTGCGCCGCACATTATATACTGTGCTGTATTGCAAAAGCAGAAAAAAAACATGAGATGTACGTTGTCAGTGAACGTTTTGCAGCTGTTCAGATTCCACATTATGTCGATAAAAACATAACTTTATGTTTCTCTTCATAGGTATTTGCTATTGCAAAATAGTTGTAAAATGCATAATTTCAAAGGGCGTTTTCAGACCTGTAGTTTTTTTTTTTGCTTTGTTTCGATTCTGGGACTAATTTGATGCAATTGTTGCATTTGCCCTGTGGTTCGTTTGTGACAACATTCAAGAGCAAGCTGTTCGCTCATTGGTCAGAAATATTACCGAGAAGATGTGCCTCAAAACGCTCCCTCATCTTTCTTTTTTTTTCTTCATAATGGAGCACCAGCAGCGTGTGTTGCTAATTGTTTTCATTGCATTTATGTGCTTAATATACCAGTGTTCATTAAATAAAAATAATATCCAGCTTTAACGAGCATCTAGAGTGCGACTAGAAAACAATGTCCTGACGCATCCTCCCGACGCGCCCATTGGTTTTGGTCTGAGATGCTGATGGTCTAGTGCGACATCTAGTCGAATATAGAACCATTCTTTGTTTGACATGTGCAGATATTGTAGAAAGTGATCGTTTTAAAAACACATGCATTGAAGGTAAATTGGGGTTCAGTAGAATCATCCAATATTGGCGCTCTTGTCCGGCGATAGGGTTGCCTGTTCACAAGTCCCCTCATGTGACTCTCCATGTGTATAGTAGTATGTGCAGTCCTCTCCGATGGCATTTGGAGAAGCTCAGCAGACACAGCTCTTATTAGATATCCTAATATCCTAGTTTTAAATTCATTATTTTCCATGTCAAATCGTAACAATGCAATCCATCCGGTTGCTTACTCATGTATGAATAATGAGGTCATGATTTGCATTCTTTATTTAACCCTTCATTATGTACTTGCATTCCTGACTTACTCTTGCTAGTTGGTTGCTGACAGTCCCTGCCATGCCTTCACAGCAAAGACAGCATTGCAGATATGTGGCATTTAGCAAGCTTTCTAGGATTTTTGTGAAAAGGATTTTCAGGGATTTCTTGTTTTAACAGCCTGGCAGGCTGCCGTCCTCAGTCCCAGGATGAATCCCTCCCTCTCTTCCATGATACCTTCTCCACTCTTTCATTCCTGTGATGCCTTCCTCCAATGATAGAGATGTATTCTATATTTGATACACTCAAGGGGTTTTCAAAACGACTTCACAAGAATGGTGTGACTTCCCTTCAATTTTCCATCTTAATGGAAATGAATATGATTTAAGGGGCTGCATCTCGCAGCTGTTTACTCTGGTATCTCACTGCACCAAGTGCAACAGGAAGTCTTTAAAAAGATGTTGCTGCATAATACAGTGAACCGATTAAATGCGGTACATTGTGCAAGAGAGGAAATGTTGAGAAATTTTGAGACCAAGGCAAACAAAATTAAATATTTAAAGACCAATAGATTTGACAGGAATGTTTGGTTATAATCACACATACAGTATAATCATAGTCACAGTTTGATCTTTAAGGTTGGGGTTTCACAAAAAAACAATCTAGAGGGAATGTGATGTATACAATGCAGAGAGGTCTAATGTATTTGAATGCATGTAGCCTACATATTACACCCTCCAAACAGAATGTGACGCGTTGTTTTCTATTGGAGTGTCCTGGCCGGGAGTGACGAAGCGCTGCGCAGTGCACCGTTTTGAGCTGAACTTTAGTCGGACGCTTGCTTTGCAATGGGTGAGGAAGTTTAAATGAGGATTTATCTATATGATACCTCCTCATTTGACCACAAACATGAAAATAGGTGGCAGCCAGCTGGAGGGAGATCACCTGAAAGTTTACTGAGGCTACTTGCAGCAGTATTTTATGCAATTTTCAGTAAATTTTGCAGTATAAAACCTGTTTTCTGTTTAAAAAACACTAATATTGCAAGTGCTATTCACCCATATTTTAAGTAGTGACGTCCCCAGTCTGATTTTGACCACACAGCTGACAGGTACGTGGTTTGTGTACATGGCGTTACAGAAAGTTTATATTTAACGGTGTGTCGACAGAGAGTGTCCGATGTTATTAGGCTATAAGTAAATAAAAGGACCACAAATCTATTTTCTTATCTTGTTGGTTTCTTATTCTGTCAATATGAAGACACAGCAAGGTTGATATTATTCATCATTACAATAAATTATTAGTTCTGCGTTATTATAAAAACATATAGATGGATTTCTCGGGTGTTCAGTGAGCCCCCTGAACCAATACAAACTGTACCTGTGCGTATTATAGCTGGCAAGCTTATTGATCAAGTGAAATGGGGACTTAACCTCTAGAAAAGGTCAACTGTGAATAGTTAATCTATGTCACCTTGCACTTGTAGGCATCACTGTAAAAGTAAAGCCATTGGAAATGTTTGCTCCTGTCTCTCTAGCTTTATGCCTAAACTGTTATATACAATGCCTCACTTAGGTATGACCTTCTCCATTAACCTGCTTCGCTAGGAAATACATCTCATTGAGGAAATAAAGATGCCATTTAATGGAGTCCTCAAAGCACCTCCCTTTATAGCTCTTTTTCTGGCTGTGACATTATTTCACCTTCTGTACCGCAGTGAGACAATAAGAAAAGAGGAGGAGGGGGTTTGAGTCCATCCTGTACAGGCTAGAGGACTTTACCAGGGGTCTGTACGAGGAAGTTAGTTCAACACTGCTCGGCCTCTTTGGGCTTCACTGAGCCTAGCATTGCTGATCCTGGATAAAAGGTATCACAAAGCTGCGTTTCAACTGGCTCAGTTACAGGAAAACTCTGAGATCTTATTTTCGTCGGTGTGGTCATGAGTTCTATCAGTTATGGTAACATTATACTCCCCAGTTTATTTGTCGAGATCTGATCACTGAAATTAGGTCAGACTGGGCCATTCCGTATAGGTTGGGCCTGAGTTACCCAAAGTTAGCAAAATCTAGTTTTGTGACACAGGCCTCGGACCAATCAGCTTCCTGTGAGGAGCTACTTGCAGCTTTGGGCGTGGCTTATGACGTGAATGTTGGTTCTAAACAACAATGGCGGCTCCTGAAGATGTTAGATGCTGCAATAGCATTATCATAAATGGAGAGTATTTCATTATCGAAAGAAGAGCAGAGAACAATACTGAAGGCTTTTCTCAATGGAAAAGGTGTTTTCACTCTTCTCCTGACTTGCTTCGGCATGAGTTTGATTGACAGGTGGTTCATCCAATCATCTGCCAAGTATTTTTTTTAAAGTGCCTGCCCTTTTCCAAACAGTTTCCAATGACGGCTTCTCCGTTTCTGTGTAACAAACCATCTTGCATTACTGATGCAGCACCTCTATGTAATGAATATGAAGAGGCAACAAATTTAAAATTGGACCCTAATCCACTTTAAATCCTCATCATCACTGTTTTGAGTATAATCTCAAAAGTATAACTGATCCTTGTTAAGCCCTCCTGCTCTTAAGAGGAATATTATGGCCTGGCTGTGTTGTACCCACGTTTGCATTACAGGGCTAATCAGAGTTTAGGTATTAATTCCAGTCACTAAATTTATCCCTTGAAATATTTTTTTTCATATTTCTAAAAGTCACACAGATTGATTTTTTTTTTTTTTTAAGTAATTATTTGGCAAGTTCCTTTTTTTTATTTGTTTGGCATGTGTTTCTTAAGGAAATGCCCTTTCCTTGCAGTGAGACATGTGAAGCCTCACTTTAGGAGTGACCACTTTAACGTCACAGAAAATGTATTTGACCTATTATTCATATAAGAATATTGATTAGTGAAGCTTTAAAAAGCTGTACATACAACCTGGTGCTCCCTGGGGTGCAAATATCCACGTGATGTCCCCATGCTGCTGGTTACCTTAACAGCAAGATGGGACCAGATGTGTCCTCCTGAAAAACAAGATCACTGAATGTTTGTGAAAGCAGACATCTATCTTTACATCTGGCGCTGATGGCTCTTTGCTTTTGCAAGGTCAAACATCCACAGCATGTGATTCAGGGAGCAATCTATCAGAACAAGCATGACTAATAAGTACTAGCTTCTCCATATTCATATTTTGTTTGGCTATTCATAAACACGTTGCTGAACAAATGTGATAGTGAATATGGCACAATCTCCACTGTTTGCAATTGTTGTGCTGAGTGCAACATGGAATATATGGTGAGTTGTCACGAGAACACGACACAATGAAGTACACTTATAACAGACAATACAAATCCCTGGTTTGAATTTGTTGTTGATGCTTACTATTGTTTCACAATGCAACACACAACAGGAATGAAGGAGCCTCTCAAAGCGGGAAACAAACTGCTTTAATTGTAGACCGTGGTGTGCTGGCTGAGCACACAGCAGAGGGGAAACAAAGAAGAATGAATGTTTTCAGTCAACTTAATTGGAACCTTGACCCACTGGATAGAGAAAATATCAACAAACACAGAGACGAAACCCAATAAACACCTTACTTACATAGTTAATAGTAGAAGTCATTCTTTCATTTTGACTTAAAGCAGCAGTGGGTGGAAATGGAGCAAATATGATTAAAAAAGGTTATTTTTCTAAAACGCTATATCCTGATAGTAGTGCATGAGGCAGGTAATCTGAAAAAAATCATTTGCCTCTGTGTCCTCCGGTGCCCTTCAGTGCTCCTAACGGCATCTGCAAGATTTCACAGACCGGAGGAAAACAAGCAGTAAGAGCTGATCTGGCAGCCGTGTTGAGATCAGTTGAGAAAATACCAAGCCCCGCCCACCAGCTGGAGCACAGCCAATAGGGATGCTCTCTCTCTGAAATGACCTGTGATTGGCCAAAGTCTCCCTGTCACAGGCTAAATGTTATAAAGCCTGAAAACAGAGCCACGAGGAGGTGCAGAAGTCTAGTTTTCCCTCAGAACACTTGAATTACAATATACTGAAAGGTTATTATGGAATTTTTGCACAATATATGCCAAAGATATACTGCCTACTGCCACTTTAAATCAAACTAATTGCCACATCTAATTCCCAAGATCTGGGAACACAGTGACATCACTACTACCAAGGCAGATGAGGATGTGAGACAATTAAACAGGTTGTTAAAAGGCAAACTGCTTAGCCAAACTAAAGCACTTTATTTGGAGGTAAAAGAGTGAGTGACCGCACTTAAAATGTCTGTAACAATCCCTCATTACACAGGAAAACTATGTGTACAAACACAAACTTTTTATTATTAAAAGCAACTTATGCATCTTGTAAGAGAGAACAGTTATTGCCCAGAGGGTGTTTTTTTTTTTTTTTTGTGGTGATTTACACCCCCAAATTATTTTCAGAGAGGCAAAGTAGCTTTCTCATTTAGTGGAACTTTGGTGAACTTTGACATTCAGATTTGACCGTTGACAGCGCTGACCTCTGAAGGAGCCGAGAGCCCAAAATTGAGAAAGCAGTATTATTAGCTGTGTCTGACCCTGCTCTGCGGGGGTAAAACCTCTCTATGAAAGATTTGCAGTCAGCTGTGAGACAAGAGTAGGTGGTACAAATATGTTCCCTTGAGTCAACTGGATTAATTCATTATCCTGTTAGCTACCAAGAGTTCGAGCAGTCGGTGCGTCACCAAGCTTCCACATGTTTTGCGAGAACACACAGATATATTTCACCGGGCCACTTTCTGATGTGACTGGTTTGTTAATAATATTAAACCATTTATACAGCTACATATCTGAGATATTTGAAATATAAATATTGATAAATTGTTCCACACATGAACGGGGGAATCTTTGAATTCAGAGGGCCCAACATCCGCTCCCAGTGACCTCCCCTCTCTTCCCCTCCAGACCAGCACTTGACCCCCCCCCCGGTTGCATCGCCTCCTCCGGCTCCAAAAACACACCAAGTTAAGAAAAGAGATTTGATGGAGGGATGCAAGGAGCAAGAATTGATCAATACTTCTTGTGAGGTCAGTCAGGTCATTTGGATGAAGTCCAGCAAGGAGTAAGCAAACCACCGCTTGCACCATGTAAGAATATCCTGTTGGTGAGAAGAAAGAAAATAACTCCGACAAACAGGGTCTGGAGGGCGAAGGAAAAGAAGATCTGTAGGCAGAAACCTCTGGTGACATTGCTTTAGGCTAGTGAAGGTAGGGACTGGGAATCAACACTGATTTGAAAAAAAGGCATCAGCATGAAAGGATAATTTATAAATAAATCTGAGATTGTTTAAGGTTATGACTAGAAAGGCCTTAAGCCAAAAAGGAGAGAAGGCAGCCTCACAAAAAAAAAGAACTCTGGCCAACAAGGAAAACTTCTGCAATTACTTTAGGATGTTAGAGCAGCCCATGTTGCACCATAAAACCTCAACATTCGTGCACCATCCTATGTTTTCAGTATGCACTTCTCATACATATCCTGCCAAAGGTAGTCCTGCTCAAGTACAATACACTCAACAGCAGATCAGCAGAGCAGACGAGCTCTGTGTATCAAACCGGCTCCCTATGCTATGGTTAACAAGTCATAAAGATTTATTAGTGAGTAGGCACAAGAAAGAGCTGTTATTGGATACCAGGGAATAGAAAAATGCAAGTAGACATAGGCCAGTAATTTATAGTCCCACCAGAGTTAGTCTTCACGGCTCAAGACATAAAATTATATTATGATCTGACAGTCAGATGCATCATGGGCATAATTTAAAATAACCTGCTCTATATTTTTTCCTGCAACAAGGGATTTGGGTAGTATCAGTTTCATCACATCCTGTGTACTTATGAGTCCACATTTTAGTTATTGACTTCAAATCATCCCAGAAGCGCCGGCTGTCACCGGTGTGCCCTGGGATCTCTTATTTCTCTATTTTACATGTTCAAAAAGTGCCCTGGGTAGTTTTGACTGAGTAGCAGGCCAAACCTCATCGACTACTGAGAAACAATTTACTGCAGGCCATGATCTTTGTCAGTTCAGGCAGATACAACAGATTTATCACACTGTGATTATTTCTGTTGCTTTTGCAGTATTTCAGTAAGCTTTTAACCGAGAAGTAGAATTCTTTGCTGAGGGGACATTGAATGTAAGCGCTTTCAATCAAGAGGGAGCTCCAACTGATTCTGTCTATGACTATGATGGTTCAGTATATTCAGTTCTGCTTGAAGATGACATTTAATCATTCTTGTGCTGTCCACTGTAACAGCTCACTTTCAATACCATCAGCTTAAGCAAATGATCACAGGATGGCTGTTATTAATGTCGTTATTCGCCTAAAAGATACTCAGTCCGTCTCTTTCTGATGGGTCATCGATGAAAGTTTAGCTTGTGTTTCGTGTTTCTTGTCGTCTTAACGGGCCAGTATACTTGGTCAGAACTGCTTGTTGGGGCAACTGTGTCCGACCATCTCTATAACTATCTGAAACCAACAATCTGACATTCACACCCACTTTAAACTGTGATTGGTCAGCTGTGAGGAGTTGAGAAAAGAGCCAGGGATTGACTCTCGCTCTCTTATTTCATTCATGACACAGTATTTGTGGCCCTTTGTGGCACATTTGTGGCACTGTGTGAAGTTAAGCGCTGTTATCCCCATATTTAAATAATATCACGTCCCGCCTCCCCCCCCTATGACGACTACTTTTCAACCAGCCTTCGACTGTGGCTGTTCAGAAACTTTTGATTTCCCACGTGGTCAGACAGCACATCGTACAAACTAGTTCTGATCAAGTACACCCCGTCCCTGCACACTTTGGTTCAGAAAAGCATATCTCAATATATCTGTGCATATTAGGATGATTCCTAATAATTTAGGTGAGACACACTTTCCACTGCACTGTGCACAGGAAATATATCAAACTCTAATAGGACACCTTCAGGTCAAATTGACAACTTTGCATGAAAGATTTCTAATACAATTTCTAGTGTAATTTGTGAAACTAGAGCAGTGCCCGTTCGGGGCGTGGCCATTTGGGACAGGCCAATTGCTTGGCTCTCTTAATTGCTTGCAGTGCTGTCAATGGGCATGCTCATTTGGAGTGTGTACCTGTTCGAACCGGGGCGATTGCATCCTGTAAAGGCCCACTCGGGATGACATGGTTGACTGGGTGTGCAGAGCCCGGAAGCCTCGTCCCCGCTGTTGCACAGAGCGCTGACGCTTGTTTATCCAAAGTTTGGAACAGATCTCTGGTCCAAATTGCACTAAATTAGACACTGCATGTCTTTGGATCCCCAGCAATACACCTGCCAAGTGTGACTCAGATTGGATGAGCAGTTCTTGAGATATGCGAAGGACACACACACACACACACACACCTACAGAGATTCCTTGCTTTATAGTTGAACACTGCACCTTGAATTAATAATCATTCGATGGATCTCATTTGTTGTTTTTTAGCTCAGTCTTTTTCGGAACATGCCATATATTATATATTATATTGTTAACAAAACCCTGGTTATGAAGGGCACATTGTGCAGGCTTAAAGGTACAGAGGATGTAGGATTTGGCAACATCTAGTGGTCTACCACTCCACTCACTACTCCCTTTCTAAGACTGTGGTAACGTGAGCCACAAAGTGCAAAAGACTGGTGATTGGTGATTATACACTAATGAAAATAGTTATGAACATTAAATTCCATTTCTGCTTCCATTTGACCTTTTAACCTTTCTCTCAGAATTGCACACTTTACTTACATATTTAATCCCCTGTCTCTGTGTTTTATTTTTATTTTCCCAGCGTTAAGACCAGCTGGAATTTATACTACAAAATGAGAAATGTGAGTGGTTGCGGGTGTGACATGCAGTGAATGATATGACCCACACTCAATGCAATAAATCAGATATGAGGTAGACTATGTGCCTTTGCATACAGAGCCACAAGGACACTCTGAAGATAAAGTTTTGCAAACAAAATTCTTAAAAGTACTGTATATTTAAAGAGAATGTTAGTCCTTGGCAGGCACCTGGGAATGCAGCCTTGTCATACAAGAATTTCAATGGCTCACACGGAAACATATTCATGACAAGTTTGATGGTTCTGTATAACATTTTCTTCTCAAAGTTTACTGCAATGGACATCATTGTCGTATAGAAACGTCGGCTGGCGTTTCTGTTGTTGCAGCCACCAGCAAGAGAAGGATAATACATTTTCTACACAATAAAAAACATTTCCTGTAAAAAGTGCTTACAATGTAAATTTATGCTTGCAAAAGTATCAGTGCTTGGAATATACTGAGCCTACAAATAGGCAGCAGAGGAGTGGATTATTCTGCAGGAGACGTTTCTATGGACATTTTGTACTATATTAGCTCTATTTAATGCAAAGAGGTGAAGTGCAACTGACACTTTTGTTCATTTATTCTTACCCGATATAACGCGTTGGACTGTATGGAGACAGGAAATAGTAATGGTTGTTCTTCAGTGGGACAGCGCAGTCTGCACACAGGCAAACTGATGATTACTTCAAGTTCCTTCATTTCAGCTTGATGTTTTCAACAAGAAATCATGATGAAGTACTTGAAGATTGCAACTAAATATTGTGAAGGATGCTCAGTTCTGTCAAGCACTCTTTATTCTCACATTACACTATAATTCATCAAATTTGAGTTTGCCCCTTGTGGAAAAAAACAATCACTCTTTTTTTTGTTTCCAAAAGAAATGCCAGAGAATAGTTTACAGTATAAGACATACGTAGAAAATGTGTTGTTTTCCCAGTATCTCATTGATCAGTATTACCCCGTGGCTCTCAAGATATCACCCTTTGTCACCTTGTTATTACCGAGCTGGAATGAAATGTGGCGCCACATCATTATTGAACATAATCCATGAAGGTTTTGCAGAATCGGCCAGTATCAGTGTTCTATCTGACAGGTGGTTGATTACCAAATAGGAGAAATCCTGCATTTTGGTGCCTAAAGGCTTTCACACACTGGGGGCATTGTTTTTTTTAGTGTGTGGTTAAATCTCACGTCAATATATGTTTTAGAACTTTTGTTTTTGTCATGAATACTTTCACACAGATGAGCTTACCTTGTTTTGTTTTGTCTCATAATCATGGTTAATATTGTAGCTATATTATAAGCAGATAAAGAGGCTATATCAATCCTGTATGCCAAAAGATAAGCGCACAAAAAGAAGGTGGAGGCGCACCAGCTAAAATCTTGCCAAGGGCACCAAATTGATCAGGGCCGGCACTGACACAGAATGTAAATATTAGGCGGCCAAAAAACATATTTTTTTCCGGAACGAGGTGAATTTTTCTGAGCTTTTGCACCACAAATAAAGGCATCAACCAATCACGTTGTGCAGAACGAGTTGAGTTGCACCTATATTTATGAAACAACAACATGGAGGCTCCATAGTCTGAACCAAGATGGCAAACTTTATTACTCCTTTCAACCTTGACAAATGCAGCACAGACCAGATCCACTCCTTCCGCTTATACCTTTCACAATAAAAGCCCTAGACATATAATATTCGCAGGCAAGTAAGTCACATTTTCGTGTTGGTTATTTGCCACGCCCTCAGTGTGCAAAGGCCTTTAGGATAGGCAAACCTTAACATATTGCATACATAAATTCTGAGCTTTCATAATAGCGTTACCACAACATGAATTTGTCAAGGATGAGTACACTCTAGAGAGCATTTCACCTCCTCTCCAGGCTAGTTTGAGCAGGAACGATCAAAGCCTGATCCTTAAATACCCCGCATGCTCCATCATCTTGTGTCAAATAAGAAAGCGTGATGGCTGAAGAGGTTGTTAACATAACCACGTAACAACATTAAGTATTGATTATGAATGTGTGGTCATAATGTATTTGATGTGTTATGTGATGTCAGAGTAATTTTAGGGCCACTCTGTCACTGTCATGGTTACCAGCAGCAGCTATTGTGCTGCCGGAGCAGCTGAATGGACCATTGTGGACTCGTTACTGACAGCTATCTCAGGGTGTCTGTGAGCCCAGTCTCAATCATTCTCACCAGCCAGTGCCACACTGTCAGTACTGGCAAAAGCAATTCTGCTGCATTTACAATCACATTCTGGGAAAAGAAAAAAGAAACTACTGGTTTATGAGGTTTTCAGTGGGTGCAATTGAAGTAGCAGACAAGTAATGGTGGAGAAAGATGTCTCTGTGGAAGAATAATGTAATAGAAATGCAATCCAAAATGCTAGAAATTAGAATTTACAGTTAATAAAATAATTTCTAAAGCATGTCACAGCCTTCATCAGTCAGCTGTTTAAAGAACTCAGAGATGGTACCATTGAGTCAAATGAAAAACGATCACCCAGTGCATGAGCCATCCAGGTTTGCTTCCATGTTGCGCTTTGGGGATGCATGCGTTCGGCCCTGCCTGCTCTAGGGAAGTTTTAAAAATGTTAAACCTTGCAGTGTGTCGAGCTCTCAAGGCTACAGTACATCTCACATCAGCTATGGATGATTTTAAATTCATTACATGTTTCAATGCAGTGTGAGTGCTGAAAGGATGTGTTTCCATAACTTTATGAGTTATGGAAACATAACTCATAAAGTTATGTTTCCATAACTCATGGAAACATGAGTTATGTATTGCACACACCCAAAGGTGTGTGCAATACACACCTTTGGGTGTGCAATACACACCTTTGGGTGTGTATTGCACAGCAGTACTTCAAGCAAACTGAAAGTACGTCAAGCAGTACAATGAAGTAATTATGGCATTTTGACAATCTGACAATCAGTGGTTATAATCTTAAAAATTATGAGGTAGGATCAAATGTGGCTTCTGTTGTGGTGCAAAATTTCACATGCATGTACTGTATGATAAATGTAAAAATAATAATAATAATAATGTTTTTATAGAGCACGTTTCATACAATAGATATAGCTCAAAGTGCTTTACAAAAGAAAAGAAAAATGCAACACATAAAAACAAGGTCAGATATGCAATAAAATTAGACAATAATGGGACAGTAGTTGCTAAAATATATAAGTGAAATTAAAAACGGACACTATATTATTATTATAAATAATAATAATAATAATAATAATAATAATAATTACATTAATTATAAGCTAAATCAAATTTAAAAAAAATCAGCTCTCATTTAATCATTTAATTTAATTTAAATATTTACAGAGCCTTCATCGTTTATACCTTTTGGTATTCCATCATTTTGGAGCATTTGAGCAAATTTGGAAAAACTTTTAGTTCTCCACAATCTCAGTGATGACAGAAGAGGGGATACTGACAAAGAAGAGAGAGAGAAACAAGTGAAACCGGCAAGAGACGGGCAGCGAGCGCACGTTTTCAAATCCACTCAGACACTCTAACTGGATACCAAAAGAAAGACAACATACAACATGAGAGAGTGTCAGTTTGAGTTTAAACAGCAGCACAGCCTACTACCTGCTTCACATCCAGGGTTGTGCACAGTCAGTCATTTTAATTAGCCATCCTCGGCCTGGCTGCGATATATCACATGTGAACAGAAGAGACTGCTTGGAGGGGCTAGTTGTTAGCGATAACAGCAGCCATGGTGGGGCTTGTAGTAGTCTGTGAGCTTTTCGGGCAGATAGAAAGTGAGTCACGGCTGGTAAAGTGAACATAATTAACCTCAAGGGAGCAGGACGGGAGGCAGGAGCCTCAGCCCCTGATCTCAGGCCTGGCAGCTTGCAGGGTGAGGAGGTCCGTAACGATAGGCCGGCATGTGTGTGTAAGCGTGTTTGATTTCTGTGATTATAACACTTTCATTGTGTAAAACATTTAAATTTGCACAGTGTGAATGTTGGAATGAAAGAAGAACAGGAATACAGTGATACCCAATCATTCCTGTGAGAAGTAGCCAGACCGACACGCATTTACAAATAGACCAGCAGGTAACTTCAAAGTAAGGCATCAAGAGAAAGATGAATTTACTGATCACTACGGTGATCTGACAGCTATAGTTGCTAGTTTTCAGATTAATATTTTACTTGGGAGAAAAAGAAAAGAACACATCATAAGATTATAAAACACAATGCATTGTTAAAGATTAATCCCAGGGCTTCCAACCTGTGCTGATTGAAATCCTTTTGTTTTGTTCTGTTCTGTTCAAAGATCCGTGGTACTGAGAAACCCAATGTACAGTACAGCACCATGGTGTTGTTTAAAGTTAGAGTCTAGCACAAAGACACCAAACTTCAACATCAAATCCAGCAGAGCCACTGATGTTCATGGTTTGATTTTTAATGCAGAAAGATGAAAACAGTTTGCAGACAAAGTCATATTGCTCACTCAGATTGTAATATACAGTTACAATATACTTTTTACAGACTCAAAGTTTTGATCACATTCACTATTCAACTTTGCAACACGTTCTTTTCCCAACAATGCCCTTTGGCGTCACTTTAGGATTGAGCAACAACACCACTATAGTTATAGGTTTAGGAAATAACTACATGGTTGGACTTCTAAGACGTTTGTACAGTGAAAATGACACTGAACGTTGTGAACAGGGGATACGAACAGTCCAGCCCAGTCACACAGCAGTTTGTAAAATAGTCATAGTCAAACATTTTTTATATTGATTTGTGTACATAGACACGTAATTGTGAACTGGAAAGTACAGAACGCAACATGCAGAGGAGGTTTGCACAGGACACAGGACTTTCACCCAGAAGACCGCTGTTCTGGGTCAAAATGGATTTATTTGTCTCGAACTTTCGTACTTAAGTTACAACACTTCCAGAGTTATTTTTTTTTACCAAAACCACGATCTTTTCCTAGCTAAGTAGTTTTGTTGCCTTACCAAGTCGATCTTTTCCTAAACGGAACTAAGTATTTATTTATTTTATTTTATTTTTTTAAAAGACTGGAGTGGAAATTGACATGTGCGTCATGTGTTGCTGTACATTCGTAGGAAAAAATACATTGCTAAAAGTCGTGCTGAGCTTCACGAAAAAATTGGAAATTCGTAGTACACAAATCAAACAGATTGAATTTCTTGACTGGTTCGCGAACTGCTGTGAGATGTTAGAGAAACGTTCAGCTGATTGTAACGCGACAAACGGGACATGAACAGCGGTCTCCCGGATGAAGCGGTGGTATCGAACGTTAAACGTATTTAACGCCCTGGGAATGCGAACAGGCTGGTCTTTGCCTGCTCACACTGGTAGTTATGTTGTGGTGTACAATGTATTCATACCTATCTATCTATCTATCTATCTATCTATCTATCTATCTAGCTAGCTTTTGAGATTTTGCAACTGACCCAATGCACGTGAGTCAACACTGCAGTTGCTGAACTGTTTGACAAGAATATCGTAGGCATACATAATGAGCAAGAACTCTACTTTTACTTCCCATGGATTCATTTTTCTACTCCACAGGAGCACCCCACATTTTACACAGGAAGGGAATTCATCATCGTGAACTTGGGTGATCCTCTGTCTTTCTATATATTGCAACATTAATGCTACAATCAATCATAACCCCCCCCTTTACTCCATCATGCTTCCTGCACCTTTATACAGCTGCTACGGTTAGACCCTTACTTCAGTTCTGTTGGAGACTAACGTTGAATTCCCTCATAGCCACATACAGTGACACCTTCATATGACGTACATTTTTTTTTCCAATTTCTTTGATTAATCAATTAATCATGTAGTTTATAAATGACATTCATTAATCTTGCCTCCTCATTGTTATTCTTCCTTATTAGGCTCGTATGACCACCTCCGACAATGGTGCCACTGGAACACAGCCCGTCTGTGGACGCCGTCCAACCAAGTGTAGAGGGCAGCAGGCAGAGTCAACATCACTAAATCTATTCTCCTAACACATGTGCATGGTTTGTGTTCTCTTATAAACACCCATCTGTCACATCACATTCCCCATCCCACAGGACAAGCCCTGCTTGTATCTCAGTTAGGATTTCAAACAGCAGGGTTTTTCTAACACTACCAGGGCAGCTGGGGGAAGCCACAGTCCTATTGTGAAGCCACGCTGTGACAATCATGAATAGAAATAAACTGAATAGGAAGCAGTTCAACTCAGTTATATATACAGCGCGGTGTCATAGCAAATGGTTATGTCACATCAGTGTGTGCCGACCTGGTAGCTGGCATGACTCTGAAGCCTTTTCACCGATAAGCGTTTGAACTGCTGGCTTACTGGTGTGGTTGAAGATTGCAACCAACTGAGTAACACTCCTCCCTTTCCAAGACTGCAGCTCATGTTACTGCAGTTTCACAAATGTGTCGGAGAACTATGGTGGCCTTCAGGTAACGCAAAAACCAGTGGGCAACTCGGGGGTCTCAAAAGTGAAGCCAATGCGGAAGTGCCTTAAACTTGTATTCTTTCTTAAAAATGAACCTACTTCTTGATTTATTACCTCGGTAAACATTGTAAACATGAGTTCATGGTCTCAATCGCTAGTTTCAAGTCTTCTTCAATACAGCATGATGTTCATTTAGTACATTATGGTCCCATTTAGAGTCAAATAGACCATAAAGCAGGGGATGCTTTAGGGCTTGGCTACCTTGTGATTGACAGGTCGCTACCACGGCGTTGTCTGTTTACTTCTTACAACTTTAACCCTTTCACAGTGTGTTTTCAGTTCATCAAAGTTATTTATAACATTTTGGTCTCCTAAAACTGTCTTATGTCTTATCCAGCGTTTAGTTGTACTTAGCTCCATCCTCTCATGTCACTTCTGGTTGCAAAAGAACAACATGGTGAAGGACAAAAACCAAGATGGTGACGGCCAAAATGCCAAACTTGAGGCTTCAAAATGGTAGTCCACAATCCAGTAGGTGACGTCACGGCAAGTATACGTCAACTTCTTATATACAGTCTATGGGGAAAACACGAAAGGCCGTCTCTAGAGTCAGCGTTTGGTTTGTCCGTTCTGGGCTACTATAGAAACATGGCAGAGCAACATGTTGGACTCTGTAAAGAGGACTCGCTCCCTATGTAGATACGAAGGGCTCATTCTAAGCTAACGAAAACACAATGATTCTTAGTTTCAGGTGAAAGAAAAACATTGTTAAGAATATTATATTCCATTTCTGCTAATAGATCCCCAGAAATGTTACACATTAGCCTTTTAAGACGATTTAAAGTCCCAGGTCACACACCTCGGCACACCTCGGTTTATAAGAACTTATGCACAAATGATGCTCAGTGCTCAGGTGTGTTCACAAACCCCCAAGAACTTTGTTAAAAGACATTGATTAAAGTCCCTTCAAAGCAAATTTATTATAATTTCAGTTATTTTAGAAATACAAGTTGCACTCTCTCTCCTCTCATTGTCATTCATCCAGTGTTCCAGCATTTTCTTCAGGGTTTGATGATCAAATGTGACACCTTGATGAAGACTCAAAGCAGATTATTCTGGTGGCAAAATAATATCAGGAAAAATTAAAAATAAAGCCTATACATGGTGAGCCACTTTCACTCAACATTGTCAGGTATGCACATTTGCAAACTTTAATTTGCAATTAGAAGAAAGTCATAAGACTTATTAAAAACATTCCTTCATCATATTTCTTTCTCCTGTTGCCTAGCATCTGTGTTTTGACCTTTAATATGTAATTAACATGTTGCTGCAGCTTTTGCAAAACTTGCTGTATTTGTTGCCAAAGGCTATAGTTTCTCTTCTCACCTACAGTACGTGTTTTGATGCACAGCTATGCAGCGAGCTAAACACAAAGACAGGAGATTACCTTTGAAGTTTCTACTGGAGGCAATTGTGAAACTGTGAAAACAGTATTGGACAACAAATTGATATGTGCGTACAAATCAGAAAACAGCACGATACCGTACAGTGGAGTTCAACCAAAGGCACTGTCAAATGAGTTAATAAGATGAAACTAAGTAGAGAAAGAAAAAGAGAAAAATACAAAACAGTTATCTCAACCAGTAATTTAACAGACTTAATATGTTGTATTAGCACATTAGTGGTTTGCTTGGTCACAGATGACACAATTGTGGATGTTACAATAAGTGTGTTTACATGGACAGGAGTTTTTGTGTTTGAGCATTTCAGAAACCTGCAAACTCGTATCCTGTTTATGAGAAACCCAAATATGCTAGCTGCTGTTGCAAAAGAATCCGGGACCACACCTTATCCCGGTTTCTGAGCGCTAGCGACTACCTGTGCAGGCGTGGCTTTAGCCAAGTCACGTAACAGAAGCACAAACAAGCATTCTGGCTGTGTGCCATTTTTTTTAAACCAAATTTGAGATTTTATGGATGTTCCATCTTACAAATTAATTATAATTTAGTTTCTAAACTTCTAGATATTGTACCTTGATACGATGTTGCTTTCTGTCCGGATGATGCAGCTCTGGGAGAGGTGCATCTGGCATTCAGATGGACAAACATTAGAAGCCAAGAATGGGGCATGGGCTTTCTGAGGTTAAATTATATTGATAGTATTTAGTATATTTATGTTTGAAACATATATAGGATGACCCATTCTCATGAGAGTGACTTCCTAACCTGAAGAACAAAGGGGTCCTTTGCACAGTATGTGTCTTTTAAGCAGCCCAGTCACATTGATTAGATACGAATTACAATTTTTTTTTCTTGATGGTCAGCCGTAAAATCAACTGTCATGTAATCCACATAATTGAGAACAGGGAAGTATAGAGAGCAGCGAACACAACATATAAGGAGGTCGGGGTGGACGGGTGGGTCAAAAAATATTGGACTGGTGTTTGTGTCCCGTGTGAAACCAGAAGTCAACATTGATTTATTTGTCACGTAACTTCCATACTTAAGTTACGCCACTTCTGGTGTTATTCAAATCCAAACTACCATCTTTTCCTTAACCCAACTAAGTAGTTTGTTGCCTTAGCCTAACCAAGTTTATCTATTCCTTAACCTAAATACGTAGTTTTAATTTGAAAAGACTGGAGCGGAAATCAACACGTGTGTCACGTGTTGCTGGGCATTCGTAGGAAAACGCAGAAAAAAAGTCGTGCTGAGCGTCACAAAGAAAAATAAATTCATGTCTATGTACATAAACGAAATGGATTCAATTTCGTAATTATCTCACGAACTGTCGTGAGAGTGTGTTATTTAAAGTCAGTATATGGCTGCGGTATATTACAGATTTGACATTTGTCAACCAAATTTGACAAGAACAGTAGAAACTAGAATTCTATGTTATATCACAGTGTACAGTAAATACAATACATCATGTTTTGTCACATATTGTAATTTGTTCTGTGCTGATTCTACATTAGCTAAGATCATTTCCAACCTTGGGTGGATAGGAAAAATAGTGTAATGCTAAGCTGTGTTTGTAAGGATCAAAGCATTGTCAGGGTTCTCATCCACTGAGTGCTGCGCTAAGTCACCAGCAAGTCATTTCCCATCAAGCATTGAACTTGTGCAGTTGGTGGAGAGCAACTGGGGCATGTGGCTCTGAAAACCGCGGCTGCCTCCTGTCACGAGGTCGTCGTTGCTCGTGTCAGCTTGACATCACAGCGAGTCAAGTCGGTGTGTGTTATGAACAAACTTTTTTTTTTTTATCTCTGCTTCCAGGCTGCATCTCCGAGGAAGAGGCTGTCTGTCTGTTGCTCTCTTGATCTCGTAGCAGAGCATCTTCTCATTTGGATGATTACATGAGTGCCTTTCTGGAGTTGGTGGACTGTGTTTTGGTGTTTCGCTCAGAGGGGTACAGTTCTGGTAATAAATTTACCGTTTGTCCAACCTGGGGGTCTGACTGCTCACAAGATCACAGCAAATTTCACACTATTTGCTCTGAATACTTCTGTTTGTGTGCATCATTGTTGAATAAAGGCCCTGAGACCTAAGTCCAGGTGAAGTGAATAATGGATGTCTTACATATAATTGGAAACATAATTGTGCTAAACGGCCTCTCTCCCATTACCATGTGTGTCTCTTTCAGCACTCACTGCTTCACATTTTGCATAATCCTGATGATGCAACATTTATCTACTGCAAACATAATTAACTCATTAACTGGAAAATTAAGTCCTCGGGATCAAGAACACACACCACCCACCCCTTCTCAGTGCTTTTTAAAAGACTAACTCTCACACAGCTGATGTTCTGGTGGCTTTGAAGCTGGAACACAGACGTTATACTGCAGCGCATCCTAGTGGATCATCAAGGCTACTGCCATGAATGAACACCGCTGGATGATAAGGGGAAAATGGAAGTCGTGACACAGCACACTACACTGCAGGTTGCTCCATATGTGTGCAACACATTCCCTCTTTGCATCTGTCATCCTGTGTTGTTGTTTTTCTTTTTCTAATAGATGACAAGAGAGGGAATGCGTGTAACATAACACCTTTCTTCCTAGCCTGATCGAGCTATGACTCGATGTGGAGATGCTCAGACGTGATTTTTGTGTACAGCGCTGGCTGTCTCTCTGCCAGAATGATCAACTGTAGGTAAATTAACATATTCTGTAATTATTAGTTTGACAAAACAATCTCAATTTAAGGTCCACCAGCCTTTTTCAAAGCGTTCAATCATACTGCCTGGTCTCATCAGTGAACGGGGTTACCTTTGTTCAAATGTTCCTGAGCACGAATTCTCCTCCTTCTCCTCCTTGTCGGCATCGAAGTTCAGCTTGAAACTTCATTCCTGAAAAAGCTGGGGGGTGTTTTACTTTAGTTTTTATTGTTTTTTGGTACATGGCATACATATTGTTTTGTTTCCAGGGTGCTGTATCACAGGGCACATTTCTTTAATATATATTTATGATGGAGGTACAGTTCATAAATCCAGTAAAAAATAAATAAATAAATCCAGAAGGAAAAAAAAAACACAACAAAGGGAAAACATGTCATACATATCTCATGAATCCCACAACAGGATCACATACGGTACCTTCAAATGAAACTCGTGAGCTCGTATTAAGTCAGACAATATGCTTGGGGTTCAAGTGGTTCAGTTCTGAAGAACACCGCTGCTAAGCAACGACAATATTAACGTTACTGTCGGCGTCTAGAAGCCACAGAGGCTAACAATTTAGCAATCTAGCAAGCAGGTAACATAATGCAGGAAATGCAAAGGCATAATGACAGAGGAGAAAGATGAGGCCGATGGGAATATCAACATTTTCCTCAGACATATTATAGAATTACGAAGAATTACAATATACGACTAAAATTATATTATATTAACTTATTATGTACTGAAAAAATGAACTTCCATGGTCTTACCATTTCTGACAATATCAACAAACACGTCACAACTCTGAGCTTTCAGAAACTTTCCACTGACGGGGTCGTTAATACGACAAGAGGGAGCCGTTCATATGGACTCTTCTGGTGAACACGGCAAACACGACCCCATTTGAAGACACCAATTGTAACAGAGGAGACTCAAATCTATTTAGACCTTTTTTCCATTTTAAAGTATTCCCAAGACCTTCATCCTGATCCCCACTTACTCTACATACTCTACGTTCGTAAGATGCTGTTTCCACCATTGTACTAACTCACTCTTTCAGTTCTTGGGCCTTTGTTTCATTCCAGTGTCTTAAAATAACGCAACAGACTGTTATTATGCCAACAATAATAACTGAAAACGCACACTTGGGTATGTTAGTCACCCATTAGACATAACTTATGGACTTAAAAGGATTTCTAATACCTAGAAATTCCTAATACCTTGGTCCAAAGTGGTCTGATCAGATTATATTCCCATATAGAGTGTAGGAAAGTTCCTATTTCAGTTCTACAATTCCAACACAAATTGCATGTCGTTGTTGGAGTGTGATAGTATCTATGCAGCATCTTATATTGTGTGAGCTTTCCCTTTGCTTCTTTCATGTATTTGCCACATCCAGCCACAATGTTAGACCATTTATCGCATTCAAACAAAAAACTGTGCTCAGAATAATGGAATGGGCTCCATCTCCAGCTCAATGAGAAATGGGCTCCATCCACTGATGATTGTTGTGTGAAAGCTTTCAACTACATGAATGTACTTTACTATGTTGAATCTTGTGTCAAAAATAGCGCATATTTGCGTAGCACATTGTCAAGTATGTCTGTTTTAACAGAGCTTTGTTATAGTGTCTATAATACGTGTTCTTTCAGCATGGATATGCCCCCCGGTGTCCATAAAGAAAGAGCCCTGACTTCAACCCCATCTAACACTTTTTGAGATGAATGGGATCTTAGACTGTGAGCCAGGCCTTATCTCTCAGCATCAGTGGCTGACTTCTCCAACACTCTGATGGATGAATGGGAGAAAATCTCTGCAGCCAGGTCCCAAACTGTTGTGGAAGAAGAAGAGAGGAGGTTGTTATGTTCAACAAGCACCAGTCTTTAAGTTGAAAAGGTCACATGTTTTGTGACAACTAAGTCAGGATGTGGAGTAGAATTTAACGTTTATCGCATGCCTTTTTGAAAGATCAAGCCATTTTCTGTGCATCATTTCACATCAAACTTCTTTTTTAAATTAAGGCTCAAGACAAGGCCTTGCTATATATTTATTCTACTCAACTCTATACAGACATACAGGCTGCTTATCCTGCACCACCACCTAGAGGAAGTCGAACAAAACAGCAAGCAGTAACTTAGAGCTGACACACAGAAATGCACATATTTAATGTGTTTCTACAGCATAATTAACACAGTTTCAGTAGATAAAAAGTCCTTAAATACAGAACAAAACAAATGGAAACAGGCAACATGCAGCACCGAGCAGAATCACCACGGTGTTCAAAAGTGGTTTCAATCAGTCGAGTATCATGATTTCATGCAAGAAGCTACAATTTAAACGAGAAGTCTGAAAGCATTATATTACTTTATAACATCCTGTTCCCCTTCTTCTGCTCCATCATGTCTCCTTTTCTATTTAATTTGCACATATCCTTCTTCCATTTGCAGAACAGAAAATTGGTTATATAACAAACATCATTTCTGTCTGAGTGTCAATTTGCACTTAATGCGTTTTTATTGCCTCCTAAATTTGGTCAAAATGATATTTTGAATGAGTTTGAAGTGGCAAAGCATTTCCTTGACATTACAGTACATAGCTCCTATTACCGCTTCTTAAATGTTCTCTAAATGGAAAAAAAATAAATACAATTTAAAATGAAAGTAGGGACACTTAACCAAACTCTCCTCTGAAACCTCCAGAGATCATTTTATCGCCCATGTAACCCCGTGTTTGTACCACTGGTCCGCCTCCTCCTGCCTCCGTGGTCAACTCAACCTGAAGGTTAAATGAACACTAAACCTATACGGTAACTAACCTTGCATCTGGTAGAGAGGCCTCTTCTTTTTGGAACAGAGGTTTTCAGAGTCTGTAGAGTTTGAGCCAGTCCAAGTAAAACCAAGCTTGTTCATCATAAATCCAAAAAGCTGTTAAGGAAAAAGTATGATAGGTGTTTAGAATAATCCTAAAAGACATGCAGTCACACTGAAATTCATTGCCGATTTGTTTTTGACAGAAGGAGGGTGACATTCACGTCCTGTCACCAATCCATCCCTCTTCCTCAATCTGATTAAACTTTGACCTGAGACATTGTGAGGCTCCAGAGTCCAAACGACGTGAGAGAAAGGATGTGACTGACCTCTCTGTCAGGAAATATGGATTGTTGTCATTTCTTGTTTGTATAACTGCCTGTCAAAGAGCGGGACGGATGCTGGGAGTGGGAGGAGAGGAATATAAGGGATATGCATTTATTTACACAGAATGCATCAATACACAAGGGGTGGTTTGCTTCACGTTCTACGATGTCTTTACTTAGTCTAGGACTCTACAATTAACTGCAGACGGTGGGTTTGAGCATCTGTTTTAAGTGGATTACATCAGGGAATTGAATGAAATGGAAAAAAAAGTTAATGAATTTACAAAAGAGGGAAAGCAAAGGGCAGAAGTAGACAATGAGATAAAGCAGGCCACAACACAAGCAGCAGGTTTTCAGGAAAGCAGCCCCTCTCCCGCGGCGGCCCCCGTGTCGTCCCCCAGGATCACGCTGCATCATCAGTGCAAATTACCAACAACAAAAATCCCAATTAAATGCTAGAACACTAATTATTCATAATACAAAACAATTAGTGGTAGAACAAAGGATGCAGTTATTGTACTTTTAACTTTTAGTAAAAGGAAGTGCATCCTTGTGTATGAGTTTAGGCCAATCACATAACTCATTTAAAGTAAATTATCTTTTACTGTGCAGCAATTGTGTCATATTGATCACAGTCTCGTCTAGATGGAGAATATCCTTTTTACTTACTGAAATGTTGCCTTGTTGGAGAAAAATAAAAGTTTTTATGCATAAAAGTCATCAGCGTATTCAAGTTGGTCAAGTTGGGAAATAACAGTCTATAGGAAACTCTATAAAGAACGCTGTAAAGTAAAATACTCAGAGTTAGGGTTAAGTGGGTGGAAAACCCTTACCGATTTTGACAATTTTGTTGCAGGTGAGCTCAACTGACAAGGGAGAGTAAATACACTGTAGGCTAAAACAAAACAAGGTATCAATGGTTTATTATCTAAATATACTAATGCCCACTGTAAGAGATCGACCGCCTTGACCTCCATCCAAGAACTGGAAGAGACTCCAGTGATGCTTCTCAATCAGACTGTGTTGGTGTCTTCTCTTTTTTTACCCCTTTATTTCATAATATAATAGACAGTGAAATGTGAGAATTACTGTCAGATTATGACTATCATTGTGTTTAGAAATGTTGGATCAGATAAAGAAGTTGAAGATAGTGTTCTCTTAAAGGGGACATATCATGAAAAACCCTCTTTGTCAGTGCTTGTGCTCATACATCTGGGTATCTGGAGTGTCTACCAACCCACAAACTGTGAAATAAGACAACCCAGGCAGTTTTTTTGTGGGCTGCTTAGATCAGAAAACATGTGATTCAACAAGCCATCAAGTTTTAGCTCATTAGAATATTTCGCCCAGAGCTTGAGAACTGCCTTTGCAAAGGTGCACCATTTTTTTTTTTTTATCTCAAGCCAATCTGAGCAGACTGGGCTTCATGTACAGACAGGCGCTCAAATGGAGCGTTCCAGACAGACAGTGAATGCAGGTATATTCAGACAGACAGGATGAGGATGTTTTTAAACATGAAAGCATGTAAACATGTTCTAGTAGAAACCCAAAATACAAGTATGAATGTCGAAATGAGCATGATATGTCAATTGTCAGCAGACGCCAGGCAACGTGTTGACATCTTCTTCCTGAGAAATAAAATCCCCATATTTTCGAACCAAAAATAAGCTAGAATTTACCTTAAAAAACATTGTTTGTATACATAGTGTGAAGAACTACTGTTGTTGCAGGGCTGTAACCACATTTTAAAATGTGCAAAGCATAAACACCTTCATCTGTGGACTGAGTTGACCCATTAAATGAGAAAAATGATATTCAAATGAAGAGACAACTTACTTATCTAAATGAAATTCATGGAACTGTGTGGCACATTTTGTCACTCAGGAGTCAAAGATGAGCATCCAATGGTAATCACCTCAAACCTAATTACATCACTGCATACAGAAAGAGTCATTAGTCCATGTCTGATAGAGTTGTCAGCTCATTAATTAAATCCAATATTGATGATAGCTGAGTTGATAGTTTGTGTGCTTCTTTATTATATACTGCTTTATGGTGAGAGAAAAGAATTTACCTTAACAATTCTAGCCAACATGTCAACATTTTCTCCAGTAATCACAACACTGCCTCAATCCTGTGTCTTGCTGGGTTCCTGCAAACAGAGTCCAGTGGTGTTATGAGTCTGGAAAAATCATAAACAGTCAAACAACATGGAGTGTAAACCATTTGTGTGTGTGACTGCAGTGCGAATAATAATGTGAATGGCTTGTAGACGTGGATTTCTTAACAATAAGGCTTAGCATCCAAGGGTCAAATCATGCTCTGCTCACAACTGACAACAAACTGACCAAATACCAGCAGTCCATTTCCAATGAGTTCAACTAGTCAAGATGAGCTGTGGTTGCTAAATGTCCTGGGCCTGCTAACTCAAGATAGCAACGTGGTTTGATCTCGACTGTGGTCTTTTCCCTCATTATCTGAATATAACAAATATGCTTTTATGAGCCTGTTAGCACAATAAGGATTTAAATAGAAATTCTTCTTTCCTAATTTTTCTTTTGGCCTCATATTTGACTCTCTTGTAAAGCCGTTTTCCAGTTGAGCATTCTTGTACACTAACGCTAATGTTTAGTTTTAATAGATACGACCCAGGATGCAAAACACCTGGATTCTTCAATACTTGATGAAAACATCAAGTATTGATGAAGAAGATGTTTTCATTCAGTTTCATCATGCTTTCTTTCTCAGTCTTGAGAGAAAAAATGTGCCACAGACACACAGCATATTGCAAGAGAACTGAGTGTTCATAAACATGGCACTGTTTAGGCTGTTTTCATACATCATTCATAGCTATACCGATGACAAGTAAATGCACTGCAATTCATATATATTCTACAAAATTAATTTGTATGTAATCCACATAACTGTAAACAAGAATAAATAGCAGCAAACGCCGCGTAGGGAGGAGGTCGGGGTGGACGAGTGGGTCATAAAACATCGTACTTTCGCCCAGGAGACCGGCGTTCGTGTCCCGTGTGAAACTAGAAGTCAATGTTGATTTCTTTTGTCACGTAACTTTCATACTTAAGTTACAGCACTTCCGGTATTATTTTTAACCCAAACCACCATCTGTCCCTGAACCTAACTAAGTAGTTTTTGTCATGGAGTCATACTTAAGTTTCACCACTTACGGCGCATCGTAAGAACTGCCGGTTTGGCGTAACTTAACCACAATCTTTTCCTAACACTACCTAAGTAGTTGTGTTGCCTAATCTTAAGTAAGTTGTTTTCTTTAAAGACGGAAGCATATTTTGAAAAGACTGGAGCGGAAACTGACGTTGGACATTCGTAGGACAACATACAGAAATAAGGAATAACTTTTCGGAAGATATCATACGAACCCTTGTGTGAGAATACTTTGTACTGTTATGGCATAAATAATATGTGTAGACTGTTGTTGCTTAGTTAAGTCTGTAATATTCTATCAGTCTGCAACATTAAAGGTGCAGTGTGTAGGATGTGGCGACATCTAGCAGTGAGGTTGCAGATTGCAACCAACTGAAACTTCTCCAGTGTGCTAAACGTGTAGGAGAACTATATTGGCCGATATAAAATGTGAAATGTGAAATGTGAATGTCCCTCTCTAGAGCCGGTGTTTGGCAGCCGGCTCAGTGAAGAGGACCCGCTCTGTATGCAGATATAAACGGCTCATTCTAAGGTAACGAAAACACAATGATTCTTATTTTCAGGTGATTATACACTAAAGACAACGTACTTATTAATATATTCAATTTCTGCCAGTTGATCCCTCTAAATGCTGCACACTGTTCCTTTAAGCATCACAACGAAAAAAAGATCAATAGCTTTCTCCTCAGCTTGTTAAGGCGCTATCTTTGGTTTGACCTCAGCTTCCCTTCAGTGTTTGCAAGGGCTCATTTCATATCTCATCAGGTCAGCCCCTTTTCTTCCAGTAAGAGCTGAGGTTTGGGCCGGCTCCCAGTGCAATACCCAACACCATAATGAAACTTGGTGGTGATAATAAGGGGTTGAAGGAAGAGATTAATTTTTAATGAATCGCTCCCCAAATGATAATGGTTTCCTGAGGACTGTCATTAAATACTTTAATGATGACTTTGACCATTGCCATCTACGGGGCACTGAGGAACAGTCCTTGGGGAGCGCCGTCATTACGGCATGATTTGAGAAATGTCCTTTAAAAATGTGAACGAATGTAGCAAACAGTTGTGAATCATAATCCTATGATCACACGGAAATGTCAAAAATGTCAAGTGGTAGCCTAGTGTAGGATGAAATATTCAGATCAAAGGTCTTTACATACCGGGGGCGTTACGAATACACAGCAGAAAAATGCAAAAGACTCGCCTTCAAATATTTCTTTTCAAAACTGTTCATACCGGCAGCGATGCGAATTTGCGACAGTTGCAACACTTTTTCGATAAAAGGTTCGAAAGGATTCATGCAGGCAGAGGACCAACTACCAACTCATTCTCACTCCCAACTCGTCAAATACCGTTCAAAAGACTCACAGGGCTGGCGATACCGATGAGTTATGTGACTAAAGACTGACGTGATAAAAGAAATCAACGTTTCTTTTAGTTTCACACAGGACACAAACAGCCGTCTCCTGGTTGAAATCGATTTTTTGACCCGTCCAAAGCCCGGTTTGTCACAAAAAAAGAGTGCCTCCGTGAATTGGTTTCCGATGCCGAGGAGGCGCTTACCAAATGAATTGGGAGATACAACGGGTTCATCTGGCAGTCTGTCTTTGGTAAATTGTTGTACAGCCTAAACTACTGTAAGCTATTTTTGTTTCCTTTTATCAAAATGCTCTGAGTGAGTTTGCCTCTGGTAAACAGTTATGTGTGCTTTGTATATATCTAGGGCTTTTATTGATGTGGTCTGCGCTGCCTTTGTCAAGGTTGAAAGGAATCACAAAGTTTGCCGTTCCCCACAATGTGATTGGTTGATGCCTTTATTCACAGTGCGAAAGTTCAGAAAAATCCACCTTGTTCCAAAAAAATTCAATCACTATTTTTTATCTTTCTCCTTTTACTTTAGTCATGTCAATCACATTTTTTACCTGTGTCAAAGTTAATATTTCTCATCCACCTGCCCATCCACTTGTGTTGGACTATGGGGCAGAAGCTAAAGGTGAATATGACGTGCAGAGACCTGAGACACTGAGAATCAAATCTCTAACCTTCTGACTGAGAGGGCACAAGTTAACCACTTAAGACACAGTGACATGCAGACAGAAACAAATGGTTTAACCTTCTCTCTGGGCTGCCATCAACTCCTGAAGAGAAAGTAAACACAGCCAAGGAAACCTATAAATGTCCCGTGAAGATTGACACCAGGGAACTGAATAGCAATATCTTTTCTTGTAAATAACCTGGACGCCCTTGTCAGCCCGACTCAGATCAGCACCTTGGGGGACGTCTCACAACGTGTCTGCGTCTTGGCGCCGTGCCTACATAATAGAGGGCACATCAGACCAGGGGACTGCCAGCCATTCGGCGAAGTGGAACTAAAAGAGGAGCAGGCAGAGATGGGAGTGACGGAGAAGGGTTATTTTGAAGTGTGGGCAGAGTGAGTTACCGACTCACATCCAGCCTCCATGACAGCCTGTTGACAAGCTTCAGCTGCTGGCCGAGATTCCCCCCGCTGCTCCGGGGGAAGCTGCTGGCCGAGCCTGGCTGGAATCAACAACACTTTGAATTTCACCACTTCCAGGCCTGCCATGATGCACAGTTTGTTTGGTGCTTCTGCAATTCCTGCATATACCAGGTTCACGTTGCACTTTTCTTTTTCTGTTATTCTGTATGTTCTATGACAATTGCTTTACCACATTTTTTAAATGAGTATTTACAAATTGTCAAGCGGGTATACTATAAACATTCATCAGTGAATCTAAAATCAACTTGTTTTCAGTGTAGTGATTTCACCATAGACTGTATGTAAGGAATGGTCACCCATTAGTTTGTGGACTACGGTTTTGAAGCCTCGTTTTAGCATTTTGGTCATCGCCATCTTGTTTTTTTTGCAAGAAGTGACACGAGAGGTTGAAGCTAAGCATGACAAAATGAATTTTTAGGCGACAAAAAAATGTTCCAATTAACTTTCATTAACTGAAAACACTCTGTGAATGGGGTTAAAGTTGTAAGACGAAAACACGGACAACTCCTAGACCGGATAACGCCGTGGTAGCGACCTGTCAATCACAAGGTAGCCCCGCCCTAAAGCATCCCCTTCTTTATGGTCTATTTTACTCTAAATGGGACCATCATTTACTAAATGAACATCATGCTGTATTGAAAGAGATTAGAAACTAGCGATTGAGACCATAAACTCATGTTTACAGTGTTTACTGAGGTAATAAATCAAGTGAGAAGTAGGCTCATAGACTTCTATACAATCAGACTTCTTTTAGCAACCAGAGGAGTCGCCCCCTGCTGGCTGTTAGAAAGAATACAAATTTAAGCCACTTCAGCATTGGCTTCACTTTTCAGACCCAGAGGCTGCCGCCTGGATTTCACAGCCTTAAGCGATGCAAACTGGTGTCACTGAATAACAGCAAACAGCATGTGGGGAGTGTTTTTTATTCCAAGTGCCAAATGATATTCATGAATGTGACTCCTGGTTCCAGGTGGGAGACTTTGGGTTCATCCCATGTTGTCCCTTATTGCATGTCTCCTCTGTCATTTTATGAACCATACATTGATCAGATCAGACATATCATTCTCCTTCATGGGATAAGAGATGACAACACACAAAACAATCCTATGATAAAGCCTCAGAGCTTCCAGTGCATATTGAAACAAACAAACCAATGAAAGAGACACAGGAAAACAGGCTTTATGCATGCACAGACACTAATGAGGTAATGAGGAGCAGCTGCTGAGGGAGGCAGCAGGGAGGCATGATGAGTGGATGAGCCACAGGTGTTCAGTGCCAGAGAACACACTGAGGACACCTGGTGGACAGGTGATGCATTGCTGCCTGTATCAGAAAACCCAAACACACTCACAGGGTTGACATGACTGTTGAAGTGGATGCACATAATACTACATTAGAGACGGATGAGTTACACGCGTGTGCACTGGGAATCACCATGACAAGCTCCCAACACTTTCTGCTGTCATGCACACTCTCAGTCTGGGTGTCTTACCGTTCCTTTTAGGTGAATTATAGCGCTGCAGTCGGTGATGGATCTCCTCATTCTTTGGGTAAATGAGCCAATTCAGAGTAAACAAGACTTACTGTGTCAGAACAATATCTCTGAGTGCTTGTTTTGCAATGACGACCAACCCGATACACATGATCGCTTATTTCTTTTAGCGGGCACTTTAAAGTTTAAGCAATATCAAACACGTCAATAATACGCCTCATTCATATTGACGAGGCATTTAACTGTCGCATAAAGAGGGGCAAACATCCCACTTCTTCATCTGAGACTTCCATCCCATTTAAGCTTTATCTTCTCCCTATAAACACCAGGGGGGCATCTGTCAGACGCCTCTCACTGTAATTTTCTGCTTAGTAAGCACACTATTCTCGAATCACTAAAACTAGTGGCCCAGAGTTAATTCATGTACTATGCAAATTAGGTCTTTCTGCCCCACTGCAGTGTAGCAGTTCTAGCATGCCACATTTAAGACTTTGATTTGTTCTTGTCTCTGTTGCAGGCTCGCCTGTTATTTTGCTTGACAGCTCTCTTAATCCATCTTATTTTTTTTTTTTTGCGTGTATTAATCACCTTAAACCGAATCAGGCTGCTTGAAGAAAAGCTTTTCCCTCACCTCCTGTGGATTAGCCTCTTTTCTCTGCGTCAATCAATGATACAGTTGTCTCGTTGCTGTTGGAAGTACGGTTGTGACACCACAGTGTTTTCGATTTCATTATTGATATGCCACATCGTTTCAGTTGTTGTGACACAAAAGACAATTAGATTGAATTGTTGCATTTTGCTATTACCTTATTTATATGACAAGAGACAATAATGTGTGTTATCACATCTGTTTCTGCAGTTATATCATAGTGGTCTTTCTTTCTGTATCTATTTTCCTGTATTTATTTCTTATACTTTGTGTTTCCTTGTAAACGACACTCAGAGGGCAAGGGAAGAATTTCATTATACAGGGAAAGTTGTTTTTAACTCCCCGCATGACAGGAAACTCTTTGACTTTGATTTTGACTTGACTTAATGTGGTTGACACGGACCATTTTCATGTGCAAACTGTGAAAGGCCAGGGCCATTGGCCTTCTGTTGAACCTTTGTTGCTTGTTCGATCCCCTGTTCTTGATGTAAAAAAAAAATACACACACACAAAGATATGGGCTACTTTTAAAGGGCACTTCTTCAGAAATGCTGGGAGAGGCTGGAAAAAAGCACCCGCAGATTTGAAAATCTGCTGGTGGGCTTTATAAAATAGCTTGTATACGACCACCCAGCCAATACATAACATTGGCTTTTTAGGCTGGGTGGTTGTATACAAGCTATTTTATAAAGGACTGTCAATCGATTCAAATATTTTATTGCAATTAATCACATGATTGTCCATGATTAATCGTGATTAATCTCAAATTAATCACACATTATTTATCTGTTCAAAATGTACCTTAAAGGGAGATTTGTCAAGTATTTAACACTCTTATCATCATGGGAGTGGACAAATATGCTTCCTTTATGCAAATGTTTGTATATATGTATTATTGGAAATCAATTAACAACATAAAACAATGACAAATATTGTCCAGAAACCCTCACAGGTACTGCATTTAGCATAAAAAATATGCTCAAATCATAACATGTCAAACTGCAGTCCAACAGGCAACAACAGCTGTCAGTGTGTCAATGTGCTGACTTGACTATGACTTGCCCCAAACTGCATGTGATTATCATAAAATGGGCATGTCTGTAAAGGGGAGACTCGTGGGTACCCAGAGAACACATTTTTATTTACATAACTGGAGGTCAGAGGTCAAGGGACCCCTTTGAAAACGGCCATAACAGGTTTTCCCTACCAAAATTTGGTGTAGCTTCATAGTGTTATTTAACCTCCTTCGCGACAAGCTCGTATGGCATGGTTGGTACCAATGGATTCATTAGGTTTTCTAGTTTCGTATGATGCCAGTATCTTCACTCTAGCTTTAAAACTGACGCCGTGGTAGCGACCTGTCAATCACAAGGTAGCCACGCCCTAAAGCATCCCCTGCTTTATGGTCTATTTGACTCTAAATGGGACCATAATTTACTAAATGAACATCATGCTGTGTTGAAGAAGACTTGAAACTAGCGATTGAGACCATAAACTCATGTTTACAGTGTTTACTGAGGTAATAAATCAAGTGAGAAGTAGACTCATTTTCTCATAGACTTCTATACAATCAGACTTCTTTTTGCATTGTCTTTACTGCCATTGCCTCTTGATTGCAAGATTTATAACAGTCAATAAAAGTATTAGTGCAGTGACACATCTTTTTGTCATAAGATGTAGCATTCAATGATACACCTGCTAACATACAGCAGCTAAATGAGTTAGAGGTGGCAGTAACTTGGCTTCTGTAACACAGCACCTGAGCTGAATGGAGAGTGTTTCTGAAGAGCTCCATTTATCTTCTTGGTGTGAAAAACTGTGACATAGTGCGGACCGAAGGACACACCAAAGAGGAGAACATACGTTTTCACGTTTAACCAGCTTAGTGCGAACATGTTCTCATGTCTCCTCCATCACCCCTGGCAGAGAAACTCAGCTCATCCACACCTACAGTATTCAGCATGTGTGAAGCATGTGTGTGAGAGAGGGAGGGGGAGAGTGTGTCACAACCTGTTAAAATGACACATTATGAGAAATAAATGAACAAACCAGTATGCCAGCGCACGACTATATATATTGCTACAATTAGTTCATCTTTCCAGGCCATAATCCCACAGATGGAAGCTTTGCACCATTGACTCCTCAGCCAAGCACATCCACCAAATGTCTGACTGAACGCCTCTGAGATCTAGTGCTACATCCCTTAGATGACCTGATTCTGCTGCAGCAGAATCAGGTCTTATAAGTTTTCTCTTAGCTATGCACCAAAACCAAGAGGAATTATTATGTTAGAGCCGCATCTCTCACAGTAAACACTGTAGCAGCTTTTATTGCAGTTTACTTTTCCAACTCAGCGTGTGATTCTTATGAAGATATTCTCCAAAATGAACAAACTAAACATTTGTTTTCCAATTCAACGTGACTGTAATGAGTGGTAAAGCATTACTACACAAAGCACACCAAAATGCATGGCTGCACTCCAAATCTAATTATTGTTTCTTTTAATTTTAGTATGTACTGCAGCTGCTCTTACAAAGCACCTACTTTTGCATGCAGTATGCATTACAATTGGGACATACTACCTCATCATAACATTGCGCCTTGAACTTTGACCCTCTTGCTCATAAATTATATCTGTCGTCTTGTCATCTGTCATTACGGCTTCTGTCATCAGTCGCTGCTCTCTCGGCGGCTCAGTTGACGTATCTTCTGCTGCACAGAGGATTGTGGGTCAGAGTAGCTAGAAAAGCATGCTGGCTTGCTGGAAAATGTGACCAGATGTAGTAGGACATCCTGGTAGTTTTGGCATGCTGCATTTGACAAACTATGTATTGGGACATGCTAAATCTTTTTCTGTCACTAAATAGTAGTCTGGGTATTGGAACGCATGACATCTGAAGGCAAGCCAAATGTTCAGTATTGCTAAGTTTAAAAAAGGAGGAATTTCTTTTTTGCTGTGCTTGCTGGTATTGACGATAAAAGTGATATTTAAAAAAAGTTAAATATCGTTATCATGTTAATAATACACATATGATAATATCCTGTAACCAGTGCCTCTTAAATCACACTTTTGTACAGTTATGTTACAGACTTACTCTCCACCTCAATACACTCGTATTTTGAGTGTAACTAATTCGCCATGCTCTTGATGTATTTTCTGTGATAAACATTTGTTAGCCTGTTGCCTACATGTGCAAAGTCACTTTTAGTATAGGCAAGGCACTTGGGGAATACTGCATGCTGGGCTTTTATTGTGCCTGAGTGAGTTTGAGGCTGAAAATATTACTGTTGTGCAATGCCTTCTGGGACTATTTAAAAAAAAAAGATATATATATATATATATATAT
>CAKAOH010019276.1:34238-59209 GCA_916701665.1 Sebastiscus tertius
AAATAAAAAAAAAAAAAAATAAAAAAAAAAAAATATATATATATATATATATATATATATATCTCACTGAACATTTTATAAAAGCAACTTTTGCAAAATAAATAAAGTTAAAGATAAATTTAAGTGATTTTTAAATGTTCTAAAGATATCGCAATAATATTGTTATTGTGAATTCTTTCTTCATCATAGCAAATTGTTTATTGGTTCCTCCTTATTTCCTGGTTCAGACGCTGGGTTTTTCAAACAATCGGATATGTCATGTTCTGGCTTTGCCAGTCTTTTGTTATTAGTTATGTTTATGTGATTTTGGTTTCTTTTATGTTATTCCGGTGTTTCCTGTTTTATTTTGGTAATTCTCTCCTCCTGTGTCTTGTCTGGTTTTACTTCCCACCTTTGTTTGTTTTCCCGCCTTTTGTTGATTGTCTGCCCCGCCCTGATTTGTTTCACCTGTGTTAATCATGTCTTGTATTTAAGCCTGTGTGTTCCCCTCTGCCCTTGTCGGATCGTTTGTCTCTCGAGCCTCGTCTACCTTGTCCTCCGTGTTACCTGTTACCTCCTGCCCTGATCCTGGTGTTCCTGGTGTTTCCCTGGTTTGTGATTTTTGGTTTTGTCCTCTGTTTGGTTTTTGTTGTTTGTTTCTATTTGTTCTTTTGGTACTTTGTTCCCCTCCCTGTAGTTTGGTTGTTTTTGGATTTTTCAGCTTGTCTTTATTAAAGCTCGCTTTTATTTGAAACTACTTTCCTGCCTGTTACTCTGCGTTTGGGTTCTCCCCTTCCCTGTCCAAGCTTGGACCACTGCTCTACCTGTGCATCCCTTTGGATGAGTGATTGGCAGTCATTAGGCTAACTGGTGTTGAGGGAGGGGAACTTCTGCGGAGTGAGACGACTCACAGGTCAAATGTGAACATTTGGCTGGATTTTTCACCATAAAAGTTCCAAGGGCCTTATTCCAAGTGACAAAGAAATATGATGTTGCTGTGCAATGTGAATTTTGGCCAGAACTGGAAACCAAACAATCTGGGCCAGTTTTGCAGTGGCTCTGTTATTGGAATTTGGAAAGCTCTGGCAGTGATTATGTACTTGCTACTTTCACATATTTTACTTCTACAGCTGTAGATTGAAGCAGACATGCACTGTTAAACAGCTTGTCAGTTGTCTTTCTGCTACAAATTCATACATATTTTCATTCATGAGATTGTTATGTTTTGTTGATGTGTGACTCCTTCTTCAGATGTATTGATATGTGACAATGTTTAGTGCAAACAAACTTTCCATTCGGTTTCTTATTTGGTTAAACAACTGGAAAATGGGTTCTGTTGTATTTTCAGTTTTGGTCATTAAACGCTCATCTGGCTCAAACTTATAGTTTATAGTACATCGCTTCAAGGAATTGCCTCGGGTCCTGCAAATTGACCGGTATAGCCGTATTCTGGAACATTTCTTGGCCCCCTTGATGTAAATTGTTCTGCAGCTAATATGATTAAATGCTAATTTGTTTAGGTTTATGTATTGTGTATTTTGCTCTCAAATGGGACACGCGTCTACTTACTAAATTACATTTAATTTTCAAATCGAGCCTTCTATTATATTTGTTGGATGGCAACAACACAGCCTTAAACTCAATAAGATCAAAACTGAAATTGTATTGTTCAACTTTTCAAACATTTTAGGAGTTGCAGGGAGTATTCTTGGGGATCTGCCAGGATGTCAATCCCTGCAGCCAAAAATCTTTGTGCTGTTTTTTTAATTGTAACCCAGGTTTTGAACCACATGTCAAGAGTCCTGTTTCTTCCAACTTAGAGTCAAAAATCAAATTATTTATTTCTTTGGATTTTTTTTTTTCCCCTTCAGCTGGACTTGTGGAACTGTCTCCTTGCTGGTATTCGTCAAAGGTCACTCGCTCGCTTCTCCTTATTTTTGCTACATCACAATCACCACAATCTTGGCTTCACTCCACTGGCTTCCTGTGACGCAGATATATAGTTCTAACTGTATAGTTTATGGTCTGGTCAGTGAGAGAGACTCACAGCTGTCGATCATGACGTCTCACCTCCTTTTTATAGCATCAAATAAGTAATTACATCCATCAGCGTAACATCGTACGTACCTAAAATGACAGAAACCATCTTTGGGAAAAATGTATTTGACGTGTGCTTTGACTTTTTAGTTTGGCCATGTCCCATCCACTAACATGGAGGAGATTGGATTAATGGCCTATACTGCAGCCAGCCGCCACGGGGGCGTTCAACATAGTTTGGTTTCACTTTTGGGGAGCTGTCATGTCGTCCATCTTTATATACAGTCTATTGGTTCAGACCTTTATAATGTCATTCCCTGCTGTTCAGAATGTAAGCTTAAACCCACCATAAACCCCATGTTTTAAGTATCAAATGTAGTTGGCTTGCTCCACTGCAGCATTATAGCAATATCTGTCAACTCAATGACACAGTTTAATAAAAAAACATACCCTGAGCCAGCCAACCTCCTGCCCATCTTATATTATCCCAATATACAGTATTTAACTGTTTAAATTACTGCTTCCTGTAGTCGGCGTTGATGTTGATAGACGTAATGCAAATAATGATATGAAGAATTTGCAGCTGGCTCTAGTCTCATTTGCGGGATTTCTAAAGTGGAGATAAACTGTTCAAGGAGACTTTGGAATCACACTGCAGAGGATGTCCTATTTTCAGAGGATGTGCACTAATTAGGCTGCGGATTTAAGTATGTATTTCTTCAAGCCTACTGTATATCATGAGACTGATTTTTGTCAAGGCTCTGGCTCAATTTTCTACCCCAGACCGAATGGATTCATTATTATCAGTTAAAGGTCCCTTATACTACAAATGTAAAACTCAGACTAGTTTTATTTTCAGGCAGTGCAAGTAATCCTTGTTTCGCTTATTTTCACTGTGTATTCTTTATGGTTGTTTAAGACTCGCAACACTGTTAAAGTCCCCCTCCACTCAAAAATGTGTTTTTTCTTATTGTTACTTCACTTGGATGTTTTGACATTTACTGTGCAGAATGATGTATACCTGTTGAGTTTGAGGAGGCTGCTTTCAAATTCATCTGCTGAAGGGGGGAAATGTTTCTGTGCTCACCTTAAATCTGAGTCTAATGTTGCATTCACATCCTTCTGGGATGGATGAATTACGGTCCAGTGTGCAACTAACACAAGTCTGATGTGTAAACAGGAAGTCTCCAGAGTACACTGACTGAGAAAATTGACTTTCAGTAAAGTAAGGCAAGCTTATGTTCAGTTAAAGTTTTGAAATGAAAATTAGTAAGTTGAAGGTGAAGTTTTGATATGTTTAACAACGTAATTGAACTTGTGGAAAAACCACATCAGACAGAAATAGTTATTTCAGGTACATATTTTTGTCTTAAACCTGCCTGGATGGAATTTTTAACTGCTTCCTTTAAAGGTCCCATATTTGTAAAAAGTGAGATTTTTGTGTCTTTTACATTATAAAGCAGGTTTAAGTGCAATATAAATACTGTTAAACTATCGAAACGCTCAATATACGGAGAAATACACACAGCCCGTATTCAGAAATTTTGCGTTTGAAACAAGCATGTCCATTTGTGATGTCACAAATTACGATACTTAGACCATTACACGGTTTTAAACATAAACATTCTAAATGTGTGCCAGTTTATTTCCTGTTTTAGTGTATGTAAATAACATCAGCTGACAGGAAGTAAACATGGACCCAAACGGTTGCCTAGCAACGCAAACCGTTGTAATTCCATTGAAATGCACTAAAACGGAGCGTGTCAGACAGAGGTTAAAAACAGGTATATTCAGGCAGACATCATGAGGAAAATGTTTTTTTTTTTAACATTACAGCATGTAAACATGTTCTAGTAGAAACACAAAATACAAGTATGAACCTGAAAACGAGCATGATATGGGACCTTTAAACCTGCCTGGATGGAATTTTTAACTGCTTCCTTTTAAAATGTTCCTTATTTTAACCTACAATATAACCCTGTTTCCTGCAGGTGGCTGTTTTCAGCAAAAAGACAGACAAAGTTAGCTAATAGCATTTAGCTAAAGAGCCAGATATTTTTTTTTTTTTCTCAGGAGTTGGTAGATACAGGAGCAGGACAGGATTATGCTGCAGGAGTTGTTTGAGAGGTTTGCTATGTAAATTCTAGTTTAACTTTAGCTGCTTGCTATGTTGAATTAGTTACAATAAGTTAGCTCTTTCAAAGCAGCAGGTGTAGCTGAATACCAAAAACAAATTCAAAGAAACACCATGCACCACGATCTGTGTAATGTTTTCTAATTTCCTTTTTGTAAATGACAGAATAGGACGTTTGTCTCAGTTTTTTTGATTACTGAAATGTGCCTGATTGAGCATGCTATACTTCAGTGGTTGTCAAGGAAACCACGTTTATATTTGAACTGTTTCATCATCTGCTAATTGCTACTCTGAATTTTGATCATTACAAATATCAGTCAGGCGATGTGTCTATGCTTTACAAACAAATTAACACGTTGTAGATTTGTTTACCCCTGCTAGAAAATGCTAGAATACTATAAAATAGAATTTAAAATGTCACCTCCTCCCTATCTACCTCCAATATCAACAATCAATCAAACTACTACTTGTTTCTGAATATAGAACAAATTATGTTGAAAAGAGCATGTCACTTTGCCCAGCAGTTAAATCTAAACAATAGCTTTGTCCCTCCAGTACAGTAGCAGCTCTGATGAGGAGTTAATGATGAGCAGATGGTGAGGCAGGCAGCAGGGAGGGCTGATGAGGGAACGAGCCACAGGTGTGCAGGGCGGGGGAGCACATACCCAGGGCACCTGGACGGATGGCTACTACTGGAAAACAACATACACATGTGTGTCTTAACTTTTCACATGACATACATGTATGAAAATGTGACTAGGTGATAATAGTGGGTTGGAGTTTCCATACAAAATGGACAGACATTGGGAGCTTGTGGTCCCTGAAATATTAAAACTGATTTACTATTTGCTGTGGCGAAAACCTATAGTCCGAGGATGCCCTGAACCAAATGGCAGACAGAAGAGCAGAGCAGCGACCGAGGTAGGAAAACATGAATGTCTGTTTCTATTTAGTGTAGCAAAAGAGCTAAAGTCTATATTTATACAACTGTCACATGCAGTGTGTTTACAGAGCAGAGATGGGAACTTGGACTCAAGTCGCACTTGAGTTGCACACACAGTGACTACAGGGATGTGGTAAATTACAGTAGATTATAAACTGTCATTAGTTAGAGACCCAGTGTAATTATACAATACAGTTGTACTCTAAATGAAAAATAGTTTATGGTTATTATTGTATGCTTAATAATATCAGCAATATGTTCCTGTTACCCTGGGTAATGTTAACCTATATACATTTTTAGGAGAAAAATACAGTTATTTACTTTAAAGGAAAGCTTTCTTTGTGTGTGTTTTTTTTTTTCATATTGCATTGCAATAACCTGTTTAAAGTGATCATATACCAAACAACTAATCAATGCTGATAGATAAAGGAGTGATGAGGCAGTACATGCTTTGAATTCCTATAGATGCAGCTATGCCGTGTTCTAAGTAGACCGGATGGTATGCAGCAGTTAATAGAACTTGTACAACCAAATAAGAGATTTGAGACTTGGGACTTGATTTAGACATGCATAAAAAAGATTTTTGAGCGCGTATGTTTAAAGAGTTGGGTCGATGTAACTATTCCACCTCACCATACTGGCCGTGAAGTGGTATCACAAAGTTGAGGTGCAGCTAATGTGAGGCTTGATCGGTCTCAGTTAGTCAAATGGAGTGGCCCCCTCACATCCCGAGAGGAGTGTGGGCCACTGAAGTACTGTTAGCTGCTAACACTAGTGGTACTTATCTCAGGTTGACTGCTCCAGCCGGTAACTTTAACATCAGCGTACATTGCTTTTTAATTGGAGGCTAGGCTTGTGCTGCCACTGACATATTTTATGATACTGCGGAACACTTTTATATGGACTCAGCATTCATCAGGTGGACACAACTTCAAATGAATGCTAATGTTGCTCTGGCTAGATGTGTAAATAAACCAGCTTTTGTAAACAACTTTGCCATATTTACTTCATAAGGTGATAATAGAACTTTTCACAGTTGTGATCGTACACATTAGGTGAATGACATCAGCTGACAGGAAGTAAACATGGACCCAAGCTGTTGCCTAGAAATGCAATTCTATTGACGGTCTATGTCGATGTTGTGTTTACATCTAGGTGATATTAGTTGGCTAGAGTTTAAAATGGAAAGACATTTGAAAGTGGGGAAATATCAAAACTGACTTACGATTTGTTGTACTTGCTTTCCATAGCAACAACAGCGATCCAGTACAGTACTCTAACTTATATATCAATGCTGATACTGTAATAGAGTGATGATGCAGTACATGCTTTGAATTCCTTAGATAGCTATGGTGTGTTCTAAGCAGATGGGATGGCATGCAACAGATGATAGAACATGTATTACAGCCACCTCACCATACTGGCTGTGAAGTGGCATCACAAAGTTGAGGTGCAGCTAATGTGAGGCTTGATCGGTCTCAGTTAGTCAAATCAAGTGGCCCCCTCACATCCTGAGTGTGGAGTGTGGGCCACTGAAGTACTGTTAGCTGCTAACACTAGTGGTGTGATTTAAAATAAAATAACTTTGAATTTGAATGCTGGTTTGGTAGTGTCAGAAATAACGCCATATTTAATCATATTTATCATTTTAACGGTGCTATTGAGAACATTCAGCCACTAGGTGTCACATTCTCCTTCCCCCTGTTCCATTGCATTCACTTCACAACAAGTCATTGCCAGGCACTTATACTGTCAAACTCAGACTGTTTTTTTTTTTTTCCACACTAACTGGCAACTTGATTGCAGATGACACAGAGTTACCATGCGATACTAACATTGTTGTAATATTGGCTCAAGCCTTGTTAGAAGTGGGAACCAAACATCAGATATCTTCCACAGAGGTAAACATTCATTTTGGACTCGTCAACATTTTTTAAAATGACTATCCATCCATCCATCCGCAACCGCTTATCCCGTTAGGGGTCGCAGAGGGGCTGGAGCCGATCCCAGCTGACATTAGGCGAAGGCGAGGTACACCCTGGACAGATCGCCAGTCCATCGCAGGGCTTCCACACAGAAGGGTTTCCAAGCCGGATTCGAAACTGTGACCCTCTAGCTGTGAGGAGCCAGTGCTAACCACTGCACCACTTTAAAATGATTAATAAATGATAAATTAATTTAAAAATGTAATGATATGTTCTTTAGGAAAATCTGTACTTTTATTCAGCACCATTATACAAGTTCTGTGGATGTATTATTTTAAATATTTTTCTAAATTTTTTTTATCAATAACACCTTTAATAATTTATTTATAGCCTCCTAGCATGTTTTTTTGTTGTTTCTTTTTAAATCTGAACCACACTTTTAATTAGTCCACAGTTTAGAATAATGATGTTGCTCCATGTGTTTCTGAATCTCAGTTAGCTGGTCCCCCTCCACTCAAAAATGTGTTTTTGCTTATTGTTACTTCACTTGGATGTTTTGACGTTTACTGTGCAGAATGATGTATACCTGTTGAGTTTGAGGAGGCTGCTTTCAAATTCATCTGCTGAAGGGGGAAAATGTCTCTGTGCTCACCTTAAATCTGAGTCTAATGTTGCATTCACATCCTCCTTGGATGGATGACTCATTGCCCAGTATGCAACTAACACAAGTCTGATGTGTAAACAGGAAGTCTCCAGGGTACACTGACTGAGAAAATTGACTTTTAGTAAAGAAGGTGCATCTTATGTTCAGTTAAAGTTTTGAAATGAAAATTAGTAAGTTAAAGGTGAAGTTTTGATAATTTTAATGTAATTGAACTTGTGGAAAAGCCACATCAGACACAAATGGTTATTTCAGGTACATATTTTTGTCTTAAAGGTCCCATATTGTAAAAAGTGAGATTTTCATGTCTTTTATATTATAAAGCAGGTTTAAGTACGATATAAATACTGTTAAACTATCAAAACGCTCAATATACGGAGACATACACACAGCCCGTATTCAGAATTTTTTTGTCTTGAAACAAGCCGTTGGGATGTGTATTATTATTATTATTATTATTATTATTATTATTATTACTTTGTTTTATATTTGTTTACATAAAAATGTTATCAATAACACCTTTAATCATTTATTTATAGCCCACTAGCATTTTTTTTTTTAAATCTGAACCACGCCTTTAATTAGTCCTCAGTTTAGAATAATGATGTTGCTCCAGTTGTTTTCTGAACCTCACTTAGGTGTCGCATTCTCCCTCCCCGTTCCATTGCATTCACTTCACAACAAGTCATTGCCAGGCACTTACCGACAACTTTTCCACACTAACAGAGTTGTGTGATACTAACATTGTTATACTTTTGGCTCATAAGCCTTATTAAAAGTGGGAACCGAACATAAGATATCTTCCACAGAGGAAAACATAACATTCATTTTGGACCCGTCAACATTTTTTTTAAAATGATTAATTCATTCATTTAGTGGGATAGTTTATATATTATATTATATTATCATTCTATGATATATGAGTTATTAAAGGAGAAGTGAGAAAGGGGTAGGGGAATATAAGTTTTACTTCTACCGACTCCTTTTCGGACACTATTACTCTTGTTTTGTTTGTTATTATTTTGTATCTGCTTTTATTTATTTTTTTGTTTGAAATAAAGTCTTTCATTAATTCATTCATACTTCATAATAATAATATTTTTTTTAAACAAAGCCATACTTTTATTTGGCACCAAGCTCTGGAGATGTATTATTTTAAATATTTTTCTACATATTTTTTTTTTTTTATCAACAACACCTTTAATAATTTATTTATATAGCATACTAGCATGTTTTTTTTTTTTTTAAATCTGAACCACACTTTTAATTAGTCCTCAGTCTAGAATAATGATGTTGCTCCATGTGTTTTCTGAACCTCAGTTAGCTGCTTTTTAAGCTCAGTAATCCGAATTAGAGCCTCTGGTGACCATCTGCTGTCTACACACACTGGCACTACTTTGTTACTGCATTCACCTCAGCCCGCCTCCTCTGTGAGTGTGTCTCTCTCTATGTGTGTGCGTGTGTGTGTGTATGTGGAGGGGGGGTTATTGCCTACCGGGCGGAGTAATTCGTGTTGGTATCTATTGAGTGCATGTGTGTGTGCGTGTGTGTGAGTGCGTGCTTCGGCTGCTGCTGCTTGTCACTCATTGTGCCGTGAACACGGGTAGCGACAAGGACCAAAAATCCGTCCGGTAGCAGTTTGTTGTCCCTGCTGGAAAAGGCTCTGAAATCTCCTCTCCTCTACCTCTCTAGTAGAGACACCTCGCTGTTTTAAAGTGCGTTCTGCTCTTCAAGGAGAAATATCTGTGACACATTACAATGCTTCAAATAAGGGACCTCATCTGGGGATTGCTTTTCTTCATTGGCTGTGCAGGTAAGATGCTAGATGAGTTATTTATTATTATTATTCATTATGAGGGTTTATTCTAAGGATGTGTGGTCCACAAGCAGACTAGTGTGGAATGCAGGCAGGCCGAGGAGCTGGTGTTGATTCTGGATCTGGAGCAGCAGCATCCTCTGTCTCTGACTCCGGAGCTAGTGGCGTTATAGGTTAGAGAGATGCTGCTGGTGCTCTGTCTGCACAAATCACCACCATGGAAGCAAAAGTTTCTCTAAAGAAGAAGTGCGAATGTTTGTCTCTGTTCGGAGCCGAATACTGCGCCTTTTTCATCCAGTTTGCATGCTATAGTTTTCGTATCAGGAGGCGCATTTTTGAATATCTCCGCGCAATACAGAGGAGTATGGCATCTCAGGTCCGGTTGGTTTATCATTCAGAGTTAGGGCACAATATGGTTTGGTTAATTTGGAGGAAAATGATGCACACGTGCTGCGTTTTTACGCGTTTTTACGCGTGTTCTGAGTTGTGTTTAGTGGATGCTGTCTGAGATTAGAGGACTGGTGGTGGTGATGCAGGGACGCTTTGTGGTCCCTCTCATGCCAGCAGCACATTTGTGCTTCTATACTCTCTGTGGCTGCTTGTGAGCCACCGTTTCCTCGCTGTAAATATCTTAGTAACGTCAACTAAACACATGTGTTCATCCTGAAGTCCACTTCTGCTGGGTCAGCCGGCCGTGACGCACTGAAGGATGCAGCTCGTCCGGAGGGTCGGTGGGGGGATGCTTTGTTTCTGTCCGCTAAATAAAAACAGCTCTAGGGACATGGAAGAATATCACAAGAACTTCTGCCCATGGAGAGGAAATAATGCTTTTCAGAATCAAACATACATCCAGCTATACGAATGATCATATTAACGTTAACAAATGTTCATAGTAGTGTGTGAGAAACGAATCGTTTATATAGAAAAAAACAGCTTTAGGGATATTTTTTTTTATCAAGATCTAATTGGAATTCCGTTCCCTTATAATAAACTCTATATTGGTTGGACGGATTAGAATGCGGCCACCATTCCATTCCATTCCGACTCATCGGATTTGGCACCAAAACAGAATTCTGCGCGGATGTGTCAATGTGGGATTCTAGAATTTAACATCAGTGTGATCGTGTTGGAGGTTAAACAGCCTCTGACCTCCTTTTAATGTGTCATAACCTCTTGTTTCTTTTCGTGTTGCCAAACAGGACTTATCAACTTCTAATAGCGCAGTGCGTTTTTAGGCGCAAAATGACGTTGTGACAGGGGACTGATTTGATGGTAGTTTTTTTTTTTTTTTTTAATTTGGTTGGTTGGTTGGGAGGAAATTCGTCATCCATTGAGGAGGACTGAATAGTCATTCAATGTATACAATAGAATCCAATCCCAGAGCTCCCATGGATATATAGGGCGGGAGGTTTTCCCCCTAAACCGCCCCCTCCCTCACCTCCTCTCCAGCTCCTCACATCCTCCTAACCTCCTTGCATCTGTCCCTCTTTCTATACACTGCAACTGTGTGCTCCAAGTGGAGTTTGAGGACCCCCAGGGGTCCTTGGAGAGAGGAAGAATAGTTTGATTTCATAATATTTTCATTTATTAGACAATGTCCCAATTAGAATATACAAGGATGATTATTCTAACCTCAGGTTTAGATGTCACAACTCTAACCCCCATACTCTAAAGGTCTGCTGTTTTCTTTATTCATTTCCTATTTTTGCTTTAACTTTTGTCAGAAAGAAAACCCCTCACCCATACTGACATTTTGATGCTGATATTAATAGCCCATTTGAACAAAATAGATCTATATTCATTATATAATGGATGGATGGATGGATGGATGGATAGACCAAGGGCCCATCTGTTATTGACCAATATATGTATCCTACTGAGCTTAACTCTTTCTATACACTGCAACTGTGGGCTCCAAGTGGAGTTTGAGGACCCCCAGGGGTCCTTGGAGAGAGGAAGAATAGTTTGATTTCATACCATTTTCATTTATTAAACAATGTCCCAATTAGAATATACAACGAGGTCTGTTGTTTTCTTTATTCATTTCCTATTTTTGCCTTGTCAGAAAGAAAACCCCTAACCCATACTGGCATTTTGATGCTGATATCAAATAGCCCATTTGAACAAAATAGATCTATATTCATTATATGATGGATGGATGGATAGACCAAGGGCCCATCTGTTATTGACCAAGATATGTATCCTACTGAGCTTGACATTTCAAAGTTTAGAAGTAATCTTGTTAGTACCCTCTGGTGGACAAACTATTGTATATATTGTATTTGTGATAAGAATAAAATGGGCCAATATTGTCAGGTCATGGTTATGTGGGCGTAGTGCGTGCCAACTTGCAGATCTGTGACTCGACAATATTTGCATACACACAACTGAACCATACATGAACCCGAGTACACGTTGATTAAACACAGGCTTTATTTAGTTTTACAGAATATTTTTGAGATATTTTTAACAGTTTTTTTTCCAACTTTCACACCCAAACAATGTATCAACCTGTCTCTGTTAGTTGTGCGGAGGGCGGTGTGGTACCAAGAACACTTGGGATGTTAATTTTTTTTTTTTTGTCCATATGATTCATGATCCTGCTGAAATATTCTGCCGCCCCCGCAATTCACTGCACCTCACATGGCAGGGAGAGTGAAAGGAACCAAGAGGGAGATAATTAGACAACTGTGCCTCAGCTCTGCTCTTTTGCAATAGGGGAAGAAATTCAAAGAAATTGATCACATTATTTGATAGGCCCGGGGTATATTAAAAGGGTAATGACAGTATCACACAGTGTGAAGGCTGAGCAATTTAATTACATTTATTGATTTCTAGTTCCTGTTCCAGTTCAATGATAATTAAATTTTGAGTCTAGTCACAAACATTAGGATGGGAAGCCACACCACCTTTCAAAAAAAAAAAAAAAAAGATGATTGAATAATGGGCAGATTAAATAAGAGTATGATTTTAGAAGTGGAGACAGACAGTGGCCTTTCTTGTCTTGGTCTGTCTGAAGCCAGATGGATTGAGTCTGGTGTGTATTACCAGTTCTGACCTTGTGTTATTGGAGTGATCTACCATATCCATGGTCATCATTCTGCAACCTGAAAGAGTGTAAGGTGATGGGGGCTAATGAGAGAGGCAAAACTATTTGTCACACCTATTCTGGAGTGAAAATGAGAATGCCTCCCTTGAGGGATGTGAAGTTGTCGTTTGAAGGTTTACAGAGAGGTGGCATACCTTACGACTGCTAATGCCCGAATATGATTTTAGATTTCCGGCCTGAGTTTGTGATTTGTTGTTGCTTGGCGTTGAGTGGTTCATCCAGATGTCAGGATGGAGGATACAACTATTTTCATCTTGATAACTTTCCAGAGTTGTAAAAATCCTTCCTCATGGTATTATAAAGTAGCGCATCCTCATATAACAGTTCTCACGATATCGTACGAAAAGTTATCGCTCATTATTCGTGCGTTCTCCTACGAATGTCCAGCAACACGAGCGATAAGTGCGCCTGCAGTGCACAACCTGTTGTTTAGGCAACAGATCTACTTGGTTAGGTTTAGGAAAAGATCATAGTTTGGGTTCAAATATGTACATTTGTTACGTAAATGATGTAGGTGCTGTTAGTTAAGTACGTAAGTTACGTAGCAAAAGTAAAATGTTGTTTGATCCATCCATCCACCCCGACCCCCTCCCTACGCAGACTTAATCACTCTTTATTCTACATCACCTGACCTGGTGTTCCTTAGCGGTACCCCTGCACGTCTTGGCTTGCGATTTCGTGGGTTAGATACACATTACGGTCCATTAATTTTTGTAAATGGAAGCGATCAGCCTATATAAAGAACTGTGCAGTATTTTGGTGTCCGACAGACTTTCAAAGTCACGCATCTATTACTCAAACTGGACTTCCTCAATTGTATTTCTGCATTCACATCGGTAACTGAAACAACAAGCCCCCACCAATGCATCCCTCCTTTTGTGCTTTTCAAATACTTCTTTCAGTCTGAACATCCAGTAACTGCACCTGCCAGTCCATTTCTACAGTTTTATGAAACTCCAGATACTGAGTTCAAGAACAAAGCATGTCCATGTGCTTTGGAATCTAAAGACAATGTGAAGTGAGCCGTGAAGTTCATTTTATGATCCTCTAGATCTACAGTAAAACAATGTTTTTGTGCATCAAGCATAGAGCTGAACTCCCAAAAAGAAAAAGAAAAAAAAACAAGTTTAACTTAACATTTAGAGGGAGAGAAAAAATACACAATTCCTAAATGGCAAACATATGGGACTTTAACTGCTGTGGTGAGTTCAAAGCCACTATGAAAATAATACAGGCTATTTTTGACTTAGGGGAACTGGAAAAAGCAGCCAAACAAGGGAAAATTATAAGGCGTTTTTAGTCTGCTCCCTGAATAAAACTCGTTTCTGGGTCTTTCAGAACTGTGCTCTGTAGCTGCAACAAGATCCACGCTGCCTTCAAAGTGACATGTACACATTTTGTACCAATTTATTACAGCTTATGTTGATCAAATTCTCATCAGGGCAGACGCTGCTCGGATTACAGCTGTACCCCCTTTGGACTCTGCTCATATTCAGCCATATACTGCATATACTACTACTGTACAGATATTATACAAGCAGAGAACAGCTTCAAGAGTGACTTCTCATTGACTCATAATTGCAAGTTTAGTTGATTTTCCAGATGTGAGTTGTGCGAAGTTGTACCCTTCATTACTCTCTTTTTCCATATACTTTTGCTTCTTATTCTACTCATTGTCATGTGTGTTGTTTAAAACTATGACATTTTATAAATGTTTTTTGGTTATAATCCCATAATCTGTTACAGTTTTATGTGTGGATTATAACGAAAATTAACAGAGGAGCACAGAGAGGAATGAATATTCACTAGTCCTAATGTCATTAGTGGTTGTTTGAAGATACAACATCATATAAAGGTCATAAAATTAACACAAGATCATGAAACATACAGCAGTGGATCTTGATACGTTATCCATAAATCCATGTCATCCCACAGTGCTTCTTTACGCTGAATCAAAAAGTGCAGACAGTTCCAAACAGATGAGTTCAAAATGACTCGGCTGGCTGTTATATTTCTTCTCTGCTGACTGTTAGATGAGGATGGGCTGTCTTTGCATATTAATCAGTGCATGAATAGAGACCAGTGATTTGCATTGTGTGAGCGATGAAGGCGTCCTATAGAGAATTCAATGTGGGGAAAAAGAGAGAGAGAAAAAAAAAACAGAAGGAGATGGGCTTGTTATGCAGAATGGGGGGCTGCCCCCCCTCCCTCGACCCCCCAGCCCTTTTTTTCCCTCCATCAGCACGGCATTACTTTGCAAAACTCAATATAGCATATGCAGTGTGTATGTAGCTGCACTATTGGAAACCAGCACACTCTTTGACGGTTTGCATTATGCTCATGTTCCCTGAACATTACAGTCAATTAAAGTAAAACTGAATCATTTTCAGTACATGCAACAACTGCAATGTATTTTCCACCAGCTGCCTCCCCAATGCAGCGTCGTGTACGACATTTTAAGACACAGTTCCGGCCTGTATTGACGGTCTACACAGTGTTAAACATAATTCCAAAATTATCCATTTCTAAGATGTGCTTACAAGTTACTCAGCCATTTATACTCGACAACTACCAAGCTAGTTGCTAATGTCCCATCTGAAAATAATGTTATGCAATCAACCAGATCATTTAACCTAAAGAGAAACTCTGTCAATCATATTAAGTAAATCTACTTTTAAAAACATATTTGATCATTTACAGGGCTCAACACTAACTTTTAAAAGTGGTTGCCACTTTTGATTGCAAAATGTCATTTTTAGTAACCTTATATTTTGAGTAATTAAGATACTATACTATACTATACTATACTATACTATACTATACTATACTATACGTCAGCTTAACCCTCTGAGACCCGCGGGATTGCGGGCGATCCTGAAAGACTTTACTGTCTTCCAGACACTTATCTTACACTTTACAGAATCTTAATCTTTAGTGGTGTCAGTTAACGCCCTCAATTCCTGGTTTACAAAATACCAGTAGTGCAGCTGTTGTTCACAGATTCCTTTGAAATGAATCCAGCAGGTTGCTGATTCCCACCACAGATCCATTGGCCCGTCAGCGCTGTCTTCGATTTTGGGTCCCTCAAGTGACACAAACAACAGCTTGTCCATTATCTCTACTTTCAGAGATGAAACTTCAGGGGTGCACGTTTTGCTGTCCCTTATTTTTTATATGTTAAAAAGTGGTTGCTACTGATGGAAACCAAAGACCAAGGATTGGTTGGCAATTTCTCAAAATGGTTGCCAATGGCAACCTGGCAACTGTTACTGTTAAGCTCTGATTAAAGGATCACAAAACCCAATTAAATGCAAACCAGAGCTCATTTATGAAAGTCATTTTTGGTCAGAGTTTGATTAACTTAGTGACCTGTCATGATCAAAACCAGTTTGTCTTCAGAGTTGAGTGTTTGTAATTGAAGATGAGCTTACGGTCTGCACATTATCTGCAGGTCTGTTCATTCACATTTACAAAACATGTAGAAATTTACTGAAAGTGAAAGTTTCTCAGACTTTCCGTGTTCTGGTGGCTTCCCCTGGTTGAACTGAACTTGGCTCTTATACTAAATAACTCTATTTCTCTTCAAAGAAGACTTGGGCAGCTCAGCAAGGCGAACTGCTATCAGCTTCTAATGGATTCAGAGAAACTGTGCTTGATGTGAACATTCAGCCAGGTAAAACATCTCCGGGAGTGGTTCTGATTCAAAACAGTCTTTGAAGCTGCTGCTGCCTTTAGGCTAATAGCCACGCTGCTCATGGAGAATATGAAAGGTGACGTTGGACGGCCGTGTTGTCTGCTGTGGCACTCCGCATCTTCAGCAGACTCCTTTATCCTATAACCTCACCAGGTCCTTTACATCAGCACACGTGCTGCTTTGGCATGCAGCGTTGCATTTTTTTTTTCCTCCGAGCTCCGTTTTAGTGAGGCTGCCAAGTCTGGCGAGGATGCCCAAGGTGACGACGGACTACTTTACTGCGTAACGGAATCCCAGCATGATGTCCCTGTCCTCCTTGAACCGCCTGGAGAACTACAAGCACTGATTTTTATTTGGAATAGATACTGTTTGTATCGATGTTCCAGTTTTCTTTATTGTTAGCATGGGGCCCAGTGTTATTTATAGTCTGTCACTCTTCTAACTTACTTCCCCCAGGACTGGCACTGGTGAACAGATGGTATTTCTGTCTGAAAGTCAAACACACTTCGTAGTTGTCTTGTGTTAATACTCCAGTGAGAGAAGTGCTGCTTTTACATTCCATTACTGAGCAGTTCACCCGCAAATGTAGACGTGCTTGGATAGATGACACCTTAATATAAAAACAACTACTTCAGCTGCAGTAACCTTTATCAGGGATCACCCATACTGTATGCACGGCAGCACGGAATGATTTGCATTCCTAATGATGAGTTACCGGCAATCTTTCTTTCATGAGTCACAAGTGCAGAAAGTAGGAGGTTTTGCTTGATTGTGCCTTTGTTCAACTGAGCCTTTGAGTGATGAAACAAGACAGCAATATCATCCACAGGTCCCCCTGCCTGGTAGATGTTTGATGGTGATGCTTCAACACATAAGCATGCATGTGGTTATCTCCTGCAAAAGCTAAGCGTAAAATGTAAACTGATATGTGGCTAAGTCTTGCAGTTTCGTGTGACAGACTGTTGTAATTTGCGGTAAATGCAATATACTATAACAAGACTGAGGGGCATCACATACTAGCTGTGTATTACACGCATCAAAACACCCATGTAATCTTCACACACTCCCCGGGTTTGACCCGTCCTACTCTACCTTTGCTTCTTCTGTCTGTACTGCACGTCCCGTGTGTGTGCTACAGGCGTCGTGCCATACCGATGCGTGAAGTGAATGATTCTTGTGATGCCCTGACTTTTCCTGTAGCGTTAACCACCAGAGTCCCTTTTGACAAGCATTTTGGCCCATGACGAGGTATGCCCACAATTATAGCGTGGACTTGCATGCACCAACTCCACATGTGGACACTTCAGCTATAAGCACACATGTCCGTTCTTTACTGTAGTTGTTTAGGCCGCTGAAAACAATAAGCCCAATATCACCTTAACAATAAAATTGTTTTCCCTTTTCCCCACAAGTAGATATGCTTAATTTCTTTGCACTGTAGTCCCTGTAGGTGGAAAAGGAGTAGACTGATATGATTCATGGTAATATTGTGTATATTATAAAGCAGGACTGCATGAAAAATGTAACTTAAGTCGCCACCTGTAGACGTAATATGTGATTTTATTTTGGCTTCTTTACTGGGTGACGTAATTGTCACCCCAGCTCTTCCATGTTGTTTTAAGTTCTTCTACTGAGCTGGGGAGTGCCAGTTATGTATTGTTTTTGGCTTCTTCACTACTGCTGCAGCTTAGGGACTCATTGATGTAAAAGTGTAAGACGGTCTAAGGCAGTTTGTTCCAGGATTTCAGCAGCCTAGCTGATATCACACCTGCTTTATTTGTCTTCAAGGAGGAGGATTTTCTACTCTGAAATGCTGCTTTTCAAAACCACCTGGAGAGGCAGCTCATTTTCTTGTACACCTGTCGTCCACAGGGATAATTGTTGCTCATTTAAGATGCACGCAGCGATGTTTTTCTTCCACACAATTCATTGTAATTGTGTCTCACTTTTTTTGAGATATCTCCCTATTTTCTCAGTGAATGGCTTTTTTGTTTTGCTTGATCCTTTTCCGTGGATCTTATTCCATCATGCCATCATCATCATCACTCACCCAGAATTTTTTTTTTAATGTTATAGCCTTTGATTGGCTGCTCAGGTTATCACTCATTTATCCCCATGTTGTTGTTCCGCTCGCATTAGACATGTGGGATAAAGAGAAGCGATAAAGTGCACTCTAAAAACCCAACTGGCATATAAGTGCTGGTCCATGTTGAATGCACACTATTTAAATTCAGCACACAAGAGGCACATGCTGCTTATATCGACCTGAATAGACAGCATTGGCAGCAAGTAAAGAAAAAAAACCTACACGAAGGCCAACTGCATGGTAAACAGTGGAGACTGGTACATGTCCGTGCTTTGGCATCACTGAATCCTAATTGAATGGATATTGGATATCTTTTCCAACACCTGCATGTTTTCAAAATTGCTAGTTTGGTCTGACTGTTACAACAATATGTCCCACGTATATACCAATATTTACCATATATTGGTGATAAGCTAGTATCAGTCAACACATTGTTGGGCTCTAGCATGCACTCCATTAAAATGGGTTTCTCCGCCCTTGCCGCTTTGAAAAATTTGCCAAATGGACTGCAGCCAATGTGTATCGCAAAGCTGGGATAATGCCCATTAGGACAGGAGAATCCAACATAGTGTCTTATTTTGTTTATAATTTCCTACTGTCTCAACATTATACTTGGTATATAATTAGTCTAATTATACTAATTCACATTAAAATGTATAAACAGTCAACGAGCTTGTTGACTCGTAATAATGCTTTGGAGAGACGCCACCAGTGTGCTCTCTGTTTGCTGGCCACCGCTGATATGCAGGGATGTGTAGGTGGCCTCACGCTGCGTGGGCGTTTTGTGTCAGCACATACCTACCGTATGTTTGGCGCTCGGCATCCTTTCAGTATCACTTGCCGAGATGTCTTGGCACTTACATGGTTTACCTGAGCTAAAGTTGTCTGACACAATTTAACTGCTGGAGCTCCGAGACCAAACTTGAGGATTATTCTTGCCTCAGTGATGAACAGTGTTTATTTGATGCACAAAGGCGGGCTTCCTGCAGTCAGAAATCATCGTCTCACTTTACCTTTGCTGAGCTGTCATGCAGAGGTAAGGCCATGGTGTACTGGGGCATGTGTTACTGACTCTTAATCCCAGCGAGTGACTCACCATGATGATGTAATGCCTAGCAATGGTAGTTAGCTCATCCCAGGGACTCTGTGATTGGCTGGTGTCTTCAGGTGCCACACCACCGCCTCTGCCTTTGTGTGAAGAACAAAAAAAAAGGAGGAGTGAAAAAAAACAAAGTGCGTCTTCTGGGAGATGGGAACAAGGCGAGATGTGCAGCATGTGCAGTATTCTGTGGACTTGTTTACTTTCTAAATTGGCACAATTGTCAGCGAGCACATTCTTGAGGCGAGCATCCTCCGTGGCTCCGTGGTGTTTTCAGACCCAGCCAGCAAAAGTCCAGAATGACTTATTCCACTGCATACTGTTCACAAGCTCAGGAGGCACAAACTCAACAGAGCTTTCCCCCAAGCTGCATAGTCTCCGGTATTTTATAACCTGTCCCTAGGTTTCATTTAATCTTAATGAAAATGTGGCCGCTACAAGTTATGTGGAAGCTGAGTTCGCCATTCTTATTCAAGACCTGTGGAGTTCTTTTTTAAGCAGCCTTGCTGTGCATTCAAATCGCTGTGTGCGCAGAAACGGCACACTCTAGACCAACTAGTGAATCCAGTTGGAAAGAAAAAAAACACATTAAATAGTAACTGTGAGATTTTTCATTTAAAATAAAAAGAATATTGGGTTTGTGTTTCTGGGTAATGGTGTTTTTGATGGGGAACTATTCTTTTCTTTAATGGAGAAAAGGACTTCAGAAATGATGCACTTTGGTTTCTTGTTGATGTTTAAAGAAGAAGGCAAAGGTGCAGCAATTATAACGACGCATATGTGTTTTTAAAAGGCTGTATTCAGTTCTCTCTGTGTATACTACTGCGAGGTAATGCTATAGAAACAAGAGGAAACGCAGAGACACATCTAAGAGCTGCTGATTTGACAGCGGAGATGCAGCACAGAGACTCTGCGGACCGTTTGATCAAACTGGTACGTCAAACATCATCTAATTAACTGGTAAAATCCTACCCACAATCTAATATGGGAGCTGCATATAGCCCGAGTCCTGCTGCTGCTGCTGCTGCTTATATGGAAAGAACATGCGAACACTGATGAGGTCAGACTGATGAAAATAGATGGTGTTTTTGTTTTGGGTTGGTAGCAGGTGGTTGCAGGGTAACGCTATCTAGGTGCTGAGAGGGAGTGGCTGTTTTCCATAACAGAATCAAAGTGAACTTGAATACATTTAATACCTGCAGTGCCGGGCGTCAAACCGCAATACCTTTTTTTTGAGTAACAACTGAAATGCGTTGGCAGCAGAGAGTGTCGGAAAGGATTTAAAGTTGGCATCACACGCCTGGTCAGATTCTGAGGCTTGTTTATGTAGAAGAGTCCCTGATCTACATCAGGCAACTTTGTAACTTTAAATATACATTTTCTTTACAGTATTTAGTTATTTATTATTTATGCATTGTGGAATATTATAGTGGGGGAAAAAAAAAAAATAATTCTCTAATCTAATGTAGAAAAACGTGATCGAATATAATATTATGAACATTTTCAATGATATCCTAGGAAATAGAAATGTAAAAATTGGGACCAATTCGGCATGAGATCTGTCAGAATACGACATTCGCAAATTAGAACCTAATCTACATTATAAGCCACGTTTTAATAATTGAGTGTATTGTGCGGAGTCTCTCGGGTGTCATATGGCAGAAGAAATATTGATGTAGAGATCTGTGATTGTTAAACCAAATGAAAGGATCACTATACCAAGCATGCTATTTTAGATTAATTATTAATTTACTATTGTGTGTGCACAGATTAATATGATGTGCATTCAGTTTGGCAATCCATTTACACAGAAACTGTAAGGAAAACGTATTTGGAGGAGTGCACAGTCAAGATGCATTCATGGAAAGACTGAGATTTGGACCTCTGACCTTTCAAAATAAAAGGGGTGAGGCTTTAGATAGTGTTAAAGTAATGCAATTTGGTATTTATACCTACTAAATGAATTGCACAGGTTAATAAACAAACAAATAGAATAGTTTTACTTGTGTCCTCTCTTGTATGCTGCATGCAAGAGTGACCATCATCAAAGTCCTATTTTATTATTGATGCATCATTTATAACTTAAAAAAGGTACAATTGTACACATGTACATTCTTTTTTACAGAATTATAATTCCATGAATTCTGAATGCAAGGTACATATTCTGAAAGCCTTACTTCAAAATGTCCTTTTAACTGTGCACTAAGATTTCTGATGTTCTTCTCCATATGACCCTCAGTGAACTCTGTACTAGCCCATTACTTGAATACACGTTGAAAAGTCTTTTTACAGAGCTTGACACTGTAAACGGATGACTATTACAAATGTAACACATAGAAAAGGATTTGACATCTTTATGCTTTTTGAATTTTAAATTTAAGAAAGAACACCCAATTTCATCTGAAAATGTGAATACAGTCACCGCGATTTGACCCAACGCAGACCCTTCTAAGGGTCTTTTCCATTATGTGTTTATGGTCAGGCTGCTGCGTTTGATGAGATCAGGAGAGGTCTGTAATTTATTAGGCTTTCACACTGGCAGCATTGTCGCCGAAAAGCCCCAGGAGTGGCTCACTGTGAGCCGGGGGAGGCAGACAAAGGTGGAGGGGCGGCGGGCGGCAGGCGGGAGGAGGGGTGGAGGATGAGAGAGGGAGGCGGGACACAATGCAAAGTGTCGTCAAGGAGGAACCACTGAGTCGGCAGGGCACTTCAACCTCTGGATCTATTGTTTCCCTTTCTGTCGCTGCAGCCCCGTTTCATGTAATAAAACTCACTGAGAGCAGTAATAGAGTTAGACATGGATGGAGGTTTTTTAGACCACCATTCCATGATTTAATTAAAGAATGATAGTGTCATTCAGTATGAATCATTCAGTCGTCCTACTACATGGCTCCAGATGCTGGACGGTCTTTACATTGCACATCTAGGACATTGCTTTTCTTAGATCTTCGCTGTTCTTGTTACTAAATTAAATGCATTCGCATGAGTTGAATGGAACCTCAGATGTCATTGAAAGAGAGATCTTTGCCTTGGAAGATAAGCCCATGTGATGCGAGTTTTTCTTGTTTTTTCCCTCACAAAATAATGTCTAAAAATAAGACGAGGCGCCGACGTTCTGCCGGTAAAACTGACTGCTGCAAAAGGAGCAAAATTTGAGCTTGTGTATCGTGGCCTGATTATGTCTCTGGAATGAATAGCCGCTCTCCTGACTGACAGCTGTCTCATTTTATCTGCGAGGCTTTTCTGCATAATGCGCTGCTCTGCTGCTTTAATAAGCCACCGTAACTGCAAAGTTCTGTAGCTGTGTAATTATTTTGCTCTACTGACAGTTCAGAAATTATGCCTGCACATGGAAATGGATACCATAAGACTTTTTGCCCTGTTTGGAGGACAGAAATGTGTTCTGTTGACGACACATGAATGTTGACAGGTGATAAAGAAATGCTCTTAAGTTTTTTTTGGCACTCCAGTCTTGGCACAGTTCTTTGGTAGTTTGTCCTCCACATTATTTGGCAGCTTGCAGTATTTGCGCTGCATGATTGACTGTGAAAAAGCTCCAAATTTAAATGCAAAATCCCTGGAATATAAATTTGTGAATTACAAAATACTGCAGATCTGCAGCCTTCACTCGTTGCCTTATGGTATCATTGCATTTTGCACAATAATGCACTCTTTTGAAAAGCATTAACCAATCAATAAACTCCCAACTAAACCCTCTGAAGTCTTTTAAATTTTTCATCTAATGCCAGCAGCTTCTACTTTCACCCCCTGAAGGTAAACAACCAGAGTTTAGACGCGTCTAACTTTCCCCTCATGGATGAAATGTGGATGACAGACCAAAGACTGTTTTCAAAAAAGGTTCTTTTTATGCTTTCATGCCTTCCTATATTTTGATGAAGCCTAAAGGATGATTAGGCCAATTAGATTTAAGTTACGAAATCAAAATATTTGATGCTTTCATCCAGATGTTCAGACTTTCAGTGAGGCGGTTTCATTAGTTTTACTCCATTGCTATCTATCTCTTATGACAGATTGGAAGCTAAATGTCAAATGAAGATCAGCGCTCGGTCTGAACACCAGAAGGATAAAATATGTTTACATTGCAGGAACAAAGGGAGCGTGTCATGCTGCATATGATTGATACTGGCTGGCGGCGGAGGCAGCCAGATGGGCCCAGCTCAGACCATTCAACACGAGGGGTCGAGGGCTCGGCCAGTTTGTACCCGAGCCTCACAGACTGGGCTGCCCAAAGGCTCCGGCTCAAAGACTTGTAATGTGCTTGGCATGGCTCAGTGGCACTGTCACCTCCATGACGCTGCACTTAATGCAACAATTCCTCTCGAAATAGTATCAATGTCTTGGAAGAAAAGAATAACGGTTTATTTATGGCTGTCCATTTCACACCCTTGTGTGACAGTTGTCTCTTGACACAAACCGGACATTTAGACAGAATAAAGCGTCTCGGGGCATAACTCGCTGTCATCCACTTGTACAATATAATGTCTCATGCGATGTCAACGACTGTCACACAGTGGCATCAGATACTGACTGGCATTGTAAAACCCACCTATTTGTTAAGAAAGCCTGCCAGAAGTGGGAAAATACTGTCACATATACATACAATACTGTAGAATAAGCTGCTCATCCCCGCACTGGAGACCCAATCCAGGTCCTGTCTCATGATCCTGATCTTTTTCTCATAGTTTTGTTGCCTAACCTAAAGCTTAACCATGCTGCAGTTGTCATTGGAAGAATAGATTATTAAAAAAAACAACTTTGCCATAAGAACATTCAAAACAGTCATCATTAAACACAATCTGGGGTCTTGCTGAATTGTCAAATTTCAACTAAGGACGTCACGATACCAGAAATTTAGTAGTCGATACCAATACCAGTGAAATTGACTCGGTACCAAAGTATTGGCTCGGTATGCTATGTGCAGTGATAGGGTTGCACAGATAACTGCACCACTATCAGAAAATTAGACTTGATTTATTAATTCTTCTATCAGGAATGGGTGACAAAATTGCTCACTATTGGGTGTTTTTTATTTACTTGCTTTTAGAAAATAAGATGTTAAGACTCAATACTAGAGAAGGTGCTTTTTCAGCCATTTTCTTTCCCTTTCCTGCCTCAATCTTTCACTTCATTTGTGGGATTCATAACATACAAAGCGTCTGTTAGTCACGTATGTCTGTACTAATGTCTCCAAAGGTTGCATTAACCACAAAGCAGGAAAAGGAAGAATATCTTTTATGATGTTCGCCACATGGAAATGTCTCCATTGTGAGACATAATCTAGAATATGGCTATGAAAGGGCATGCTGTGTCTTCACTGTGTTTTACTAGTAACATATTCAGATAGCATGTGCTCGCCTCTGGTTCCATCATGCTGATATTAAGTGGACCAGATGTTGCCTTGCTAGAGTTTTAATGGGTTTGGCCAAGTTCAGTAGACATCAAGATTGACTGCTTTTTTTTTTTTTTT
>CAKAOH010019277.1:0-49779 GCA_916701665.1 Sebastiscus tertius
TATTCACACACACATACATATATATATATATATATATACACACATATATACATATATATACATATATATATATATATATGTGTATATATGTATATATATGCCCATATATACACATATAACTCAAGAAATGGTATCTAGTGACGCAGAAAGTTGTCCAGGTTACAGACCGAGATATCTGCATTTATAACATTACAAGGAATTTAGTTTGTGGTACTCACACAATTGAAAAAATAAACTTCAATAAAGACGTGTCGCTAAAGCTGTGAACACGTTTCGCTGTGACAATTTCTCATTAGGAAGTCAATTAAAACTGTTGCCAGTGAGATCTTTGGATTATCCAGAGTAATGGGGACACACTGGTGTGTAAATGTCATTTTTCAAAGCTGCGAGCACCACAAATAAAAACCTCATTCACTTCGATTGTATCGGAGTTGAGGAAGACACCTCGGTGAACATGGACAAATAAAACATTATGCATGGCTGGATACAACGAGAGAGGTAAGTGTGAAAATATGTTTTTGTTAATTTGCATGAACTGACCCTTTAAATTCACCATTCTTAGTCCACTAGCTCTTATCCAGCTGGAGAAAGCTGGACTGGACAGTGAAGTGTATGTGATAATCTCCTCTTTCTGTAGCAGCTACTTGAAATAATGAACCGTGTTCCACATACTAGTACATTTAGCAAGGATTTTTAGCATTTAGTAGCTTTTGGTCATGTGGTACGTTAAATCTAAACCTGCTTAGCAACATGAATAAAGATTTTTTTTAATTTATGAAAACAGCAATGATATAAAGAATTTGGATATTTCATTTGCATGCTGTTATATTATCAGGCAGCAGGGGCATGTGTGCCTGAACCTGTGCATGTGTGTGAACGGCATCTGTGCTATGTTTGAGCATACATACTCTAGAAACACATACTGGAGAGAAGTAGTACATGGTAAATAGAATACACTCGTTCCTGAATTACATCTGAATATCAGACAGGAAAAGCTCAGTCCCCATCTCTCCCACCCCCTGGTTATCCCTCCCCCTATATCCCACTCCAACACCCCTCTACTCCCTGCTGAGAGTCCGCCACGTTTATGGTCAAACAACGGGAGTGGTCACATTCAAGATAAATTAACAAGAATTACCAAACACTTACTGCATAACAACTACACAAAGAGAGGAGGCACATAAAAGGGAAAGTGGCAAAGGCAACAGGGAGATGCTTAAAACATCTTAAAATAATGTAAAAATAAATAAACCAAATAAGTTAACAAAAGAATTAACAAATATATAATAGAAAATAAATAGACAAATAAAAAAAATCTAGTTTCTTTCATTACATTGAAGGTAAGAGAGGTAAGCACGCTGTACGTTACATTACAGTACAGCGTGGCAGTACTGTACGTTCTTTAGTTCTGGTGAGAGATGCAGCTCTTACGCGGCACCGAACCCATCCTGTAACTGTGGGTGGTCCAGATGGAGTCATAGTCAGAGTCCTCCGAAAGGTCAGAGGACAACTCTGGCCGTGACACGCTGCTACGGCGGCCCGGTGAGTCCATACAGGACCGGTCCACGTCGGCCAGCACGTGGTTGTGCATCAGGTCAGTGCCTTGCCAGGCTGGTCGGGGCGGGGCCAAAGTTTGGCGGTGACGTTGCGAATGTAGAGGGAGGAAATGGTGGGCGGAAAAGAGGAGTGGCGGTGCAGAAGGAGGAGGTAGCATATGCAGCATGCAACAAATGGTAAATCATGTAAAAAAACAATGAGAGATGCATGATGGGAGAAAGTAATAGTACAGTATGGAGAGAAAAAATGGATGAAAAAAAGAGTAAAAGAAGGAACTCGAAGTAAAACAGAGTGATGTCAAAAAGTGAGGAGTGGAGGAGAGACAGACAGGAGGAGAAGATACTGTTAGAAAGATCAGTGCAGAATACCAGTGTTAAAGAAAGGCATCGAGTAACAGAACACAGGTACAGCAGTCACAAACACAGCAAGCTCCAGGATGAACCTTCTTTTGTGCATGCACATTAGGGGCGGGCGATATGACCAAACATGTATATCACGGTATTTCTTTTTGTTTTTGCGGTGACGGTATTACATCACGGTATTACAAAATTAAAAGGGATATTCCACTCAAAACATGATTCTACCTCTTTTCTTTTTGGTTCTTCTATTGGTAATGTAAGGGGACATATCTTAAAAGGGACTGTTTGTAACTTCTTACACTTATTAAATCATTGTGGGTTGGTGTTTCCTATGCATGCTCGCGTGTGGCTACGCTGTTCCAACACAAACTACACAGAAGCACCAAAACTGCAAAGTTATATCTAGTGAAGCCCGTCTTGCAAAACAGTTTCAACTAATCCTGCTCCAGCCTCCCGACCACGGCCAGACTTAACCCATATGATGAAAGAGATTGAAAATATCCAGCGTAGAGTCATGCTGTTACAGAAGATACATGGACCGTGAGCAGTGCAGCTCGACTGCGGGCGACTTATCTAGAGATTCGCCGCATGTCGCCTAATTTGTCCGAGTGATGCGCGCAGTTCTCAGCCAAAATAGAACGTGAAAATGATCTGTTGAGGGCTGCAGTAGCAGCTCCGCAACAGCAATGCTGTCTGTATGGACGCCACACACGTACAAGCAGCTGCAGCTGCGCTGCTCACCCGGTCTGTGTAGCTGCTCCAAGCTGTTAACGTGGGCACTGAAATGAGAAGTAAAAGGTTCCGCAACGAAACGGCGGTAGCCTGTACGTAACCATAGACAACCTGTGTGGGTGTGAGGTAGTTTATTGGGTGCTAAACCAAAATGTGTGTGTGTTTATCACGGTAATGACGGTATTGCAAAATCCATGCCGTGGCCGAACGTGACACCGGTGACAGTGATGAAACCGGTATGTCGCCCACCCCTAATGCACATGTGTAAGTAAGAGTTGGTGCTTTCTTACTGGAGTTAAGAGTCTGCCTGGTTTTGGCACTGGTGCAGTATGCCTCAATAACTTTTAGGATCTGGGCATCTTCTTCCAGAGCAGCTGTACCTGAGGAAGAGGAGGTGAAAGAGAAATAATTAATTTACATGCACATGTCCCTCAGATCCCTGATCACCGTTTCTCTCCTACTTTACACGCAAATTATAGCATCTGCAAACATTTAAGGAATAGTTTGACAATTTGTGAAGTGTGCTTATTCACTTTCTTGCCGAGAGTGAGATGAGAAGATCGACACCACTCTCATATCTATATGTCTGTTAATGGTGCAATGTGTAGGATCTGGCAGCATCTAGCGGTGAGATTGCAACCACCTGAAACTTCTCTAGATTGATTCTCTCATGTGGAGTTTGCATGTTCTCCCTGTGTTAGTGTGGGTTTTCTCCAGGTTCTCCGGTTTCCTCCCACAGTCCAAAGACATGCAAGTTAGGTTAATTGTTGACTCTAAATTGTCTGTAGGTGTGAATGTGAGCGTGAATGGTTGTCTGTCTCTATGTGTCAGCCCTGTGATAGTATGGCGACCTGTCCAGGGTGTACCCCGACTTCGCCCAATGTCAGCTGGGATTGGCCCCAGCCCCCCCTGCGACCCTGAATAGGATAAGTGGTTACAGATAATGGATGGATGGATAACCTCTAACACCACCTCTATCTCAGTTGGAAAGTGAATAAGTTACTGTATTTCTCAAAAATGTTAATCTGTTCCTAATATATGAAAAAAAAAAAAAAAAAAAAATTGTGTATCTGAGTTTTAACACGATCTCTGAACATAAACAGTTAAGATTTCAAACATACTCTTCCTCAAGGCAAATTCCTCCTCGGACTGTTTCCTCTCAGGCTTGCGCTTGGGAAGGAGTTTCTTCACACTCTTAGGACTTTTACTAAGATCCTGAGAAAAAAGAAAAAAGCAAGACAATAGTATGACAATTAGAAAATCAGCATAAGAACATATGAAGAAGTCTTATAACTACATAGAGGGGCCGTCCTCACCTCCTTGTAGCAGAGGGCTGCAGAGGGGCGTAAAGGGGGTGCAGGCCGCAGGCAGCTCAGGCTCCAGGGTTTGGGGGTGTTGGGTGGTTCCAGTGGGCCCCACATCATGGTGCTGTGAGACGTTCCATGGGAGGAGGGGTGAGGCAGGGTGTGGTAGGTGGGAGCCACTGTCATGCCCCTCCCCTCAGCATGCCGGGACGGGGTGAGAGGGTGAGAGGGGAGCTGAGGAACGAAACAAAAAGGGTATATGTAACTTCTGCTCCTCCACTTAACAACTGCTCTTAAATGCTTGATTAACACCCAGTGAAGCACCACCATATTTTATGTTTATGTACTGAAACTCCGGGTCACAGTGGCAGAAAACTAGGTAGGGGTGCATCTCCAATACAGCAACAGTGTAGTTATTCATTGACGAGGTTAGAGCCAATTGTTCCTCAAAACCGTCATTAAAACATTGCAAATATTCATCGGTCCTTTTGGGAAACGCAGCCCTCAGTAGCCCAGATGTCATTTAGCCCAGCCACATCCTGGAACACCTCCTGGGGGAACCCAAACCAATCCCTGACCAGATGGGGTACTGTGTGTGTGTCTCTAGTCTGCTTCTGCGTTTACTACCGGCATGTCTATTGCAATCAAAGTAGCGGCAACATCAGCCACTGTCTAGTCCATCCCCGCCTTCAAAGTCTCAAAAGTCAACTTGACAAGCAAGTGAGTGTTGGGAGCATGTGTGGTGGGTTGAGTTTGCGCTACCCCATGTCCAAGAGTTCGCATTTTTGCACGCCGAGCAGAAATGTTCCCTCGTGGGGATGCTTTTCCACTCGCGGATCACGTGCACGCGCCTTGTTTTTGTATGTGTTCGTTGGCTCTTGAATCTCAGACTCCCTTCAACAATGCCCATTAAATATGTAGGCCTTAATACGAAAAGGAAAAATCACATAAGTAAAAGCAAACTGAGAATCTAAAGACATAAAGCAGTACAAGTTCAACTATAGGGCTAAAATATAAACATAAATAAAATATAAAATAAAGTAATATAAATTTGTGGTAGACTATTTCAAATGGATAAACTGAATGCAAACAGGAATGTAGTAATGTATATGCATATGCAGAGAGGGAGTGAACGTGAACTAGTTCATTTCATGGGACTGGGAACTTCAAAATTAAAAATTGTGAACTATGAACATGAACTAGGTCATTTTAATCTGTGTGAACTGAATTCTGAACTAGCTCTTGTGAAGTGTGACTCCCATTTGAAGATGCCAAAAATACCTCTACAGGGAAGTCTCCTCCTGCATGTGACACCTTCCTGTTTTTAATACACCTAAAATCACGCAAGAACATTACATTTCCCTTAACGGAAGTCCCGCAGATTTAAAAAAAAATATATATATATATATATATATATATATATATATGTTTTACCTCTTGCCACAATGCAGCCACCAACATGCAAGTGGACTATTGTAAATAAAATGATCATTATTGTTGATTGTTTATTCAAGGGACAAGGCTGAATGTTGATTGTTACGTATTTGCATTCAATTCATTAAATGCAATTGTGCATTACAGCCATTCTCGTGAGAGAAATAAGCCACTTCACACACGGTAATTTTAGATGATTGCTAGGCATTATGTGAGCCAGACTCTGATGGCAGATAGAAATCAACATATATATTCAGCGTTTACACCACATCAGGTATACATGAACAGAAAGAAAATCATCTGTATGTGGGTGTGTAATCATGAGCTCCTGACCGTGTGGCAGGGAACAGTGAGTGGTTTGTGGCTGGGTCCTGTGGCCGTGGTGTGTTTGATCTGTCTGGTCAGGTGTTCCACCCAGTCCTGCAGGTCCTGCTGGTTGGTGCACACCACCTGGAGACGGTCGAACATTGTACCTGCAGGGACAGAGACAATGAATTTGAGGGCATTGTTTGTAAATGAATAGCACTCTTTGCTCATCTCATGTAGCCTTACCATTGAGCTCAAAGGCGTTTTTATGGGCTTCGCAGTCTTCTAGTTTGGTCACTGTCATGCTGGCCAGGGGCAATTTTCCCTGCAGAGGGAAATCATCACATCAGAATCAAGACGTAACAGAGAAATTAACTTTCACCGACTATATCATGTACAGAAAGGTTAAATGCTAGAGGGGAAACTAGATAGGTACTTTATCCATCCCATTGGGGAAACTCAGGAGACACTGATTGATTGATTACTGACCTGGAATATGAAGCCACTCATCCTGGGGCTCGCAGACAACATGAGGAGGACGTGAGGGAAGAGCATGAGGTAACGCTCACTCTTCTCCTGATAAATAAAAACGGGAGAGAAATGAGAGTGAATGCAAGAAAATGATATGGGTTGCGTCTGAAATTTCAGACTTGCCTACATGCTATTTAGTACGCTAAAACAGTATGCAAGGTATTTTAGTTCGTCTGAAACCTTATAGTATGAAACCAATAGTATGCAAATGACATACTATTTCGAGTGAAATATTACAGTATGCAACACTGGACACCACGGCGGCATTAATATCCCAAAATGCAATGCGGTAGTGACGACAACGTTCATAACAGATGTTGGCGGGCAGCTCTGTAACATCATTAAGGCTTTGGTTTAACTGTAAGTAAGTAAGATTTCACTTTTCTGAGCGTAATATATATTTTAAATGAATTCGGACTTTAATTCTCACAAACCATCGTTTTCGTCACGAGGTTGGCACGGGTTACCATGGTTACACGTCTCTAATCGGCAAGGAGGCTCTCAGGAAGTGACGGAAATTACTGCTCAACGCATCCGAAAAGATACACACTACTGTTTATTCACACAAAAGTATGCTGAACGGTAGTACACGTGTTGAGTATGTAGTGCATAGTATGTGATTTTGGACGAAGCCAAGGTGTAAGCCAGTTTGTATGTCAACGCTCTATTATGTAAACATTTGACTAAAGGCCAGTTCAGATCAAAGATTCACAACGAGATAAAACCATTTCCGACTGTCTCAGAGGACAGTTACACGAGTGTGAATTATCTGGTGAGAAGTTATTGGCTGTTGACGTCTCATCTGTCAAGTCGCAGGTTCACGCTCAGGTTTTCCCCAAAGTGCACCTTTAATGTGGCATTTATTCACAATAACAACCACAGCAAACCACAGGCTGTCAGTGCATTATGCATTTTACTTTAAAAACGTTTGATATTATAACACCCACTTTATGTCTTATTTCCACTACATCCTCTCAAGCTCTTTCAATCACCTCTCAAATGCTCTCTGCTTTTATGCATCAGAGCTAATGCTGCAACAGTAATAGAAAAACAGCACAGACAGACTGCTGTTTGAGGTTATTTCTGCAGAAGCCTATTAAGCTTATACAGTTATTATTCTTTTTTTCTAATGAATCATATAATGTCCTTGTGCCCCTGTAGCAAAAGTTCAATGGCTGGGTATTGGTCCACGGCCCAGGGGTTGGAAACATCTGATCAAGACAACTCCAATGTTTTAAAGGACCAATATGTAATATATTTACTGTAATAAATCATAAAATGACCATGATATGCCATCAGAAATTAAGGAAACATGCTGAATTTGAAATACTGGCTTCTCTGACAACAATGCTACAGCCACTATGTTTTCCTTTCAAATCTCCATTCCGGTCAAGAACGTCGGTTTTTGTTTTGGATCTGTGTGATCATGTCCACTGCCCATTTCAACACCCCGTTGCCACATACAAAACAAATTGGCACACAAACACAGACTTCTGCGGCCTCGGAAGCAAGCAAACGAACTGGAACAACAGATATAACGTTAACATTACATTCTACCCGAACGGAAAAGCCTCGGCACATCTCTCTGTAGTCCGTCTGCAGCTAGGGTATCAAGGCAGCGAGTATTTGAGACAAACAGCCGGTGAAGTGATTCAAACTACTGCTGATGGACAGAGGCTAACACCTTGATGCTCACACACGCTAACTGCTATCAGTCACACCGGAGGAGCGGACAGGCCACGATGCCAATGTTTGAATTTGGGCCGCAGTACCCATTTTAAAATGCTAGATGTCAGTGCTACATATTGTTCCTTTAAGCTATATAATATAAACAAACCATCAAAAAAGGCAGTAGTAACAAGGAAAAAAGTTCACACCCTCTATGTTTGATGTAAAATTCACAAGTATTATGTATGTATTTTTGTAGGGTTGTCTTCAGTTTCAACCACTTTCATTACCGTGAATCTTTGACATGAACTAGCCCATCTTTAACTATGCATGCACTAACTGAAAAAGCTCTCATGTCAAGCACATTACATTACGGTATTTACAATATAAAGCTTTTAGATTAAGTGAGGTACTATTGACTCATAATGGAGAAGAAAGTCTGGAAAGATGTCACTTTTGGTAAGTTGTTTAAAGAGAGGTGCTCTCCAGCCTCCAGTCATAATGAGGAATAATCTACAACGTATTCCCATAATCATTAAATTTCATTTCATTTTTCGACAGATGCTTTTGTCCAAAGCTACTGCATTCAATCTCGATAGTGCTTTTTTTTTATTGTAATTAAGGTTTCTGTCCACTTAAGATGCCACGATGATTCAATTTGCTTTTCCGTCAGAGAGAACTCTAACTGGGAGTTAATTTATCACATATAAACGATCATTGTGAGAGTTAAATGAACGCTGACGGATGGTGATGATCCAGCGTTTCCGGTCAATAATAAGCATGACTTACTAATGATTTCTGGGTTGATCCCGGTCATTCATGTTATAGATTTTGCTTTGTTGAGCATACCAACGCAGTGGTTAACGGTTAGCGGTCATAGATGTATTTTGTTGATATGTTAAGAAAATCCGTACCCAACTATAACATCTACTTCAAATCTAAGTGGCTGTTGTCTTTTCATTCCTATTACATACTCTTGTTTGATAAACATACACTTAATGTAATCTTCCACAAAAATTAAATACTTATGATAACAAAGGGTTTAACCCAAATGTGCTACAGTGTAAAATGTGTTAATTAGTTAATTGCCAATAAAAATACTGTAATTTATGCATTGTGATGTTACATTCACAGCTTAAGTCAGCAGTGTGCATACTCTCATCATGGCCGACTAATGGGTTGGGCAAAATCGAGTGTAGAAGCAATATTCGTAGCAGTTGATAGCAAAATGAAGTAGATGGTGCTGGTACCTCTGAGCCAGGACTCTGGACTAAGACCTGGCTCATGTAGAGCACGGAGCCCAGGGTCTTGATGTCATCCCCCTCCCACAGCCGGATGGACTCGGTGAGAATCTGCAGCTCCAGCTCCTTGCGCTTCCGCACCTCCTGGCACTGAGCCTGACACAACGGAAACAAATGACTGCTTAAAGACCTGCTATTAATTCATTTAACTTCATATTAAGTCTGGTTACATGCTACATCTGACAGGGGAGGAAGTGAGATCATCTTACAGACAGATTTTTGAAAGACGCCATGCACTTCTGGATGTCTGGCCGGTCGGGATGACTCTCCTGGAAATCAAAAAGGAACATGTTGGTTGTTAACCACACATCATAACACAAGTGATCTAGACAGGTGATACAAATAGATACACACCTCCATGTGCCTCTCAAGCTCCTTGAGTAAGGTGGGGTATTTGTCGAGTCTCATAAAGGGTTTACTGAGGCCTGTGGTCAGGGTGAGGATCCCAGGACTGACTGCACCCCGTCCCTCCATAAACTCCCCCAACACTTCACTGCAAGAGGACAGAGACAGAAAATAAATGATTCATTTAACTTATGTAACCTTGATGACCTACAATGACTTCTCAGTCAACATCACAATCAGTAACAACCAACACACTGTTCAGAGACTGGCCTCTGTGAGTTATCTCTTATTGGCTAGAAAACACGTTCATGAAAACACTGAACGTCAAACCTGGTACACGTTGCTAACTGGCATTCAACTTGTTACAACTCACTCACTTGTTGCCTTTGTAATTGTGAAGGAAATTAACTTTGAAGTAAGTAAACAAAGCTACAAAGGCAACTAGATATGAGTCAAATTATGGATTAAGACTGTACAGGCAAAAGATAACCTGGGATTTATTGCAGGACTGTTGTATTATTAGGTACACATAGTTTTAGCCAGGTGTCCCTAATAAACTGGCAACTGAGTGTATTTGCCTGATAACACGACAAACTACAGTGGTAACGTAGCTGAAATAGCACTTCTTGCACAGCTTCTCAAAGGCAGTGCATTATGATTCACAATAACAGTTCCCAGATGCTTACATTAGAATGATAGATAATTAAAAAAAAAATAAAAATAAACAACATACACTGTTGAGGCTGACAGTTCACATAATTCAGATGTAGAATATAGTCTTGTTCTATTGCAGCAGGTTTCAATAGATCAGTGCAAGAGAAAAAGTGTATTTGTTGAAGAGAGGCGGATCTGGTAGCATCATGCTGCTACCAGAGCTGGTGTTCTGTTTCTCTATATGGGTCTGCAATGCTACGTTCACACTACAAAGCAACAAAACGGCCAAGCCTGGCCAGCTACATTGTCGCTGAATCGCTGTAGAAGTGTTGTTTTTAGATGGAACGGAAAAGGGTGGAACAAAAAACATGATTGGTTGATGGTTCATTGCATCAGGTTTGATTATCTGATTTTTCAGGCTGTTTTCCGTCCGTCCTTCCTTGGGTCCCTTTCAGATTGGGACTCTTTCTGTAAAACTCTATTTATGCATATCATTTTCAGTAGGTTTTACACATCTCTGTTTCCAATCGGGTTAAAAATTTGGACCTCCACCTCCCTGTCCTCACTGTAATTTGCTTTTAACCTGCGAACAAATGTTCCTTTCATTCTCTCTCCTTCAGCTGTATTCAATTGTGTTGGTAATGAAAAGCTGACTGCAGAGTATGCACTTTGTGTCCGTAGAGACGAGCGACGATAGCTGCCACAACCAGCGAACAACGGATAGCTACAGCTGTAAAACAAATTCCAACAATACAAACAGTCCCATTTCCCATTGGAAACACAAGCTGTTATAAACAGCTGTCTCCCTGTGAAACCCTCTCCTTCTTCTTCCTTATGAACTGCTGCATTAAAACACTAAAATAAAACTAAATGTAATTGATGCGTAAACGTACCTGTGCTGGGTGAGCAAATTAACTGCAGACGGGTGGTTGGAGCAGTAACCGACATAAAGAGCCTTCATCTGGGGCATGAGGTTGAGGAAGAAGCCTCCCACCCTTTGCTGGCTCTCTGGAAGCCTGAAGACAAAAAAAGATCACATATTGATCTCATACAAACTCTCATACACAGACAAGAAAATAGAGCAGAAGTATATGGTATGTGTGCTACAGGCCAAAAGTACCACAAAACAAGACAAATTCCATAGTCTATCGTTTAATCTAACATTCCTGTAGTACACTAGGCCCAACACTAGATGTCTCTCTGCTTATTATGCAACAGTGAGGCTGCTGCTGCTGCTACTGCAGTGGGGCTGTGTGTGTGGGGAGGGACTTACTTGGTGCACTCCTCCAGCGATTGGACGAGCATCTGCTGGAAGGTGCTGATCTCCTCAAGGTTTCCCAGAATCAGAGCCACATCTGAGCTGCTCAGTCTGCAGGAGAAAGACAGGATGGGTAAAGTAAAATAGTGACAAAACAAAAACCATATTCAGTGACATGCAGAAGAAGTGTGTAAAATGCAATCGATCCAGGGTTCCTGTTGTACAACAATCGTGCTAAAATAACTTGGTTCTGGTTTCATCGAGTTTTATGTGTAAATGAGTCGTACTTGTCAATGCTCTGGAGAGGTCGCAGGTAGTTCGTCAGGAGGCTCTGAAGGTCCTTGGAATATTCTGTCTCTGTTTCTAAAATGTTCTGCAACACCTACAATAGAAACAGAAGAAAACAGAAGAAAACAGATTCAATTTAGAAAGTGTCCCCATCTCAAGGACTGGAAGAGCTCTTGGAAAAACAGCTCTGTTCTTTATTATTGTCATTGTTTTTTTAGGGATTACAGTGTCATTGTAGTTTATTTCATGAGTTAGTGCCACACATGTTGAGTTATAAATCCCTAAAAACATTATAACACGTAAATGTTATAATGTAAACGTTTTTTCTATCCAATTCAAACACCTAAAGAGAAAAATATGGGCTGATTCACAATACAGGTTCAGAACGTGAGCCACAAGACTGATCAGTGTTTTCACTACATGACTGTATTCATTCACCACAGTGACATTGATCAACTACTGTACATATGAACTTGTAATGAAGCATAATGCATCATATATTTCATATCAGAGGAGGGCGAGACTTGCTGACTGATTGACAGTGTCAGTCCTACTTTAAACACACGGAAGTACCAAATAAACAGACATCAACAAAATAAATTTCCAAATAAGAGTAATCATCCCCCATGTTATATTGAAGTCTGCTCCAAGAACTGAAATCTACAAGATGCATCCTGCACTGTGTGTGTGTGTGTGTGTGTGTGTGTGTGTGTGTGTGTGTGTGAGAGAGGGGAAGAAAATGATGGAAAAATAATGAATTCACTTTGCTTATCATGCAACTGCGATGACAGTTTTACAAACCACACCAGCTCTCGACTGCAGTAACATTTTTAAGGGTTGTCAGAGAGCATTTTAGATATTTAGAGGGGAGAAAGTATGTCAATGCGCTGTTCAGGGAGAGCTGTGGTTGAAGAGGCCTACTAGATTTGATGTAATTAGAATTTACAAATACTAAAATAGAAAAAAACATAGATAATATATACAAGTACAGATACAAAACCAGGCACAAAAAAGTCCTCAAAAAACAGAGACATTAAAATCTTTGAATTTCAACATGATGTTAGTGGACAGACCGAGAAGTAAGAGAGCAAAAAATAAGACTGATTTCAAAAGCTGTTGAGTTGTGTCCTTACCAAGTTGTAGTACGTCTTGCTGATCGCAGAGGTGTCAAAGCCTTTAGGTGGGCTCTTGAGAGTGCCAGACTTGGGGGACACTTGTTTGTCTGCGGCAAGAGACGAAAGAAATGAATTATGGCACATATGTCTACTTAGCATTATATCTAATAGGACAGGAAAACACACTTTTTCAATGAACACTGAGCCTTAAAGTAGGGGTAGGCCGTATATTTTTGGCATCATTGGGCAAAAATTCCATAATAACCTTTCAGCATATTGTAATTCAAGTGCTCTGAGAGAAAACTAGACTCCTGCACCTCCTCATGGCTGTGTTTTCAGGCTTTCATCAATCACAGGTCATTTCAGAGAGAGAGCGTTTCTATTGGCTGTGCCCTGGCTGGTGGGCGGTGCTTGGTATTTCCTCAACTGATCTCAACATGGCTGCTGGGTCACAAACTTTCTAATTTTACAGCTAAACAGTACACTACAAGATGATTCTGAAAACATTTGAGACAAGAGATAGGCATTGTAGAAAAAGAATATTGATTCATATTTGATCAGCGCTGCCTAGTTTGAACGTTTGATTGACAGCTGCTCAGACACAGCTCGGCTCCAGCTCGGCTCTGATTGGTTGTTTTCCTCCGGTCTGTGAAATCTTGCAGATACCATTAGGAGGAGGATACCGGAGGACACAGAGGGACATGATTTTTTTCAGATTACCTGTCTCATGCACACTACGGTCAGGATATATAGAGCGTTTTATTAAAATTATTTTTTTTTTTTTTAAAAATCATATTTGCTCCATTTCTACCCACTGCAGCTTCCCCACACTGCTCATCCTATCCCTATTAATGTTATTGTTTTTATTCTTATCCATATCACTGTTTTTATTGTTTTTCTCACATGAATCATATTTGGTGTTCTTACACTCACCAAATATGATCATTAAACTGTTGAGGTGAATAAATAAACGTCAGTCGAACAGATTTTAAGATGCCACCTCTTGCCAAAGGGAACATCAACCTGTTTTACAAGGGAAAAAACAACAGACCACAGCAGGCCCTGAGAAGCAACAGATGTGGGGCTGTGTTACTGACGTAAGGCCAGATGGAGAGGCAATGACAATGGCACCTGTGATGTGGTGTACTGGTTGTGAAAACGTCTGTTTAGAAAATGATTTAATCTTTCAAGTTGCTCAAGTGATCATTCACAGACGGGTTATGAATCACCACAGTACTGTATTAAAGTTGAAATGTCTTACAGAGGTAGTTGAGGTACCTACCAGAGCCCTTGATCTCGCGGACATAGTTGCTAGGAAACCACCCAGTCCTGCCATTGAGCATCCCCTCCCACCAGCCGCCCTCCTCCTGACGAGTCACGCCGATGAGGTCACCCTTGTCAAAGCTGAGCTCATCCTCGTTGTTCTGCTGGAAGTTGAAACGCGCCCTCACCAGCAGCTGCTGTCCACTGTTTTCTGACATGTCCTGACGAACGAGGGAAGGACGTCACCGAGGAGGGAGAAAGGCAAAAGGATAAGTGAGCGGAAACGGACAGAAACAGTCAGGAGATGAAAGCTTGATAAGAACCGTTTCCGTGGAAGAGATATAATGCTAGTAGGAAGACAAGTGACAACAAGAAGAGTTTCCATTCATTCATTTTGTGAAAGACCCAACAAATATTGTGCAACATTCATTGTTCATCATACTCATTATTTCCATCACTCAGAGATTTCACCATATTGCTAACAAAACCTTCAAAGTACAATTCCACAAACCGTAACTGATCAAAATCAAGCTTTATTTTCTAGTAAATTTTACCATTTATAACTCGCTTTTGCTTTCATTGACTGATTGCCTGTGATTGATTGTTGGCTTGACTGAGTTGTGACAGACAGCAGGTGGGACCAACATCATCACGGAGAGAATAAACTACTACTGTACTGTAGTTTTTCCAGCTGGGGGCCTTTGCTAAATGTAATAACCCTCTCTCTTGCCCAATCTTACCTGTCTGTATCTACACAGTCAGAAAGAAAAGTCTTTAACTAAGGTTCCACCAAAATGTTTGCATTGTTCTGTTCTCATTTTATTACACTAAATATATGTAATTGTGCAAACTGTCCTGCAACAAAAACAAAAACACCCACACAGGTGTTTCAACTTCTCTTGCTTGATTAGGCCTCAGGACTGTGTGGGCGTGTAAAGACTTTGTTTGATCGACATGTCCATGACTCCAACATTAGTTCTGATGATTACTCCTTTATCATTCTACAGTTGTGGTTGGACCAATGCATGTATAACTGGAAACACCCGTGTGGGTGCGCAAGACCTTTAACTATTTATTACATGGCTTTGTTGAATACTCGGTTCTGATTGGTCAATCACAGCGTTCTGCGGTCTGTTATTTCTTTATAGCAGGCCGTTGCTATGTATAACAGGCCGTTGATATAGGCGCAGTTCTGATGTCGGACTCTGGCGGACCATTTTTGTGTCAAATTATTGATTTCTTAAGTAAGTAGCCATGTAATAAGAGGGATAATGTAGAGCTAGCGGGTCATTGTTGGGAAATAAACCCCTTCAGGGCGATGAGAGACCCACCTGTCGGGGTTTATTTCACAACAATGACCGACTCGCTGTACATTATTCCTTACATACTTGTGTCCTATAACAACTGGACAACATAACACAAAAGGGCTGCACAATTAATCAAAACTTTATCGAAATTGCAATATGGCCTGCTGAAATTTTCATATCGCAGGAGAGACAATATTTGTTAAAAGGGAAATGTGTGTCAAAATACCATTTTAAATTAAATATTGTGGCGCTGCAGAGATGTCCTGGCCTACACATCACATATGATATTATACAGATGTAAGAAAACACAACACAAAACGCAATTTGATATTTTTTAGAACTCATTCAGCCCTAAACACAAACCTCTAATATCTTCCTTTAATACCTCTAATATCTTCACAAAGGTAGTATTTACTGCCCAGCTGTTGCTTTGTATTGTATTATATATGACAGGTTTATGTTATTGTGTGAATCCTTTCAGTAACTCAGATCTATTGTGAGTGTCAACCTTACCAGACTGCGAAACTGGTTCTGCAGCAGCTTGGAGGATCGGCCCAGTGAAGCCTGAGAGGACAGCGACTCAAACGACTTGATGCGATGGGCTGAAGAGTGTCGGGCGCACACTGAGTCACTGCCCACGCCGATATCTGGACAGAAAGGGCAAAACATAAATACACCAGACCTGGTATCGGCAGTCAGCAGCGCCCACACACTCATGACTACTCGCCTGTCTTTCATAAAAAACGCCCACACGCATCATGACACTCACACACATTGCACATATTTTGACTCACCTGCAGTCACTTTATTCAGAGAAACCAGACTGCTCAGCACCTTTGAGAAGTTCAGTCCTAGCAGCAGGTCGCTTGCCTCAAACGGCTGTGGGCGAGAGAGGACAGAGAGTCATCAGCAAGTGCATGTTCCTTTTAAAGCTAATCGCTAATTCCGGCGCAGTAGGGCCGTGTCATCACTTGGCCACACTGCCAGCACTGAGCTATCAATCGATAACTCTTGTTATCCTTGACAGAAGTAGTGGGCGAAACACACAAGCTCAGCAGACACAGATATATCTGCAGCAGCTACAATCAGACATTATTTATAGCGTTCTACCATACTGGTTGAATTATGTGCTTCACAAAAGACAGACAAAAGCTGAGTTCCTTTCACACAAGAGCATCAAAGGATAAGGCTGGCTGTATTGTATGTTTTTCTTATTGCCTACAAATCCAATGAAAATATCAAAACTAACAATGAATTTATATTACTGACAAGTATTTCATCAGTAGTCAAAGTCTTAGGGCTAATTTACATACTGTTATCCAATAACAATGTGGCCAGAATCATGATAACGAGAACTCTTGCCAATACCGAATGTAAATGCAAAGACCTGTGATCAGATGTCAGTACCCAGACATTGAACACAGCAATTCTTGCAGAAATCTCCAAATGTCAAAAGTTGTGGATAATTAATCACAGCATGACTTTTTCCTTGGTGTTCTTCAAGGTCTTGGTGTCTTAATGTGGTATTTTGGAGGGATTATTGATCATTTCTATCAATTCTCGATTGGTAAAAAGTGGTTAAATTTAGCACCAAATCAGTGTAACAAATGGTATCAACCCCAAAATTGCTTCACCAACTTATGAGACATAATAAAGCATGGGGATGGCCATCATATACTTCTATCATAATGTTATTAGCCTTTATACACTTTCACAATTTATTTTAATTAATTAATTAATGTTTATTTCTGATTGACAACAACAACTTGACACACACTTCAGATGATATACACCACTTTTATGTGACATCTACTGTTGACCTGCTATCTCCCTCTGAAGACCCCCTGTAGCCCCCAAAAAAAGACAAAAATGGGTCTATGAAAAAGAGCGATGGAGCGGAAAAGGAAGTATAAATAGATGACAGATAAAGGGTTGCATTTATGTTTTTCATTATTGATAGATCTCTATTATTTCTTTGAAAAAAAACACATGAGCCACACAGTTACAATGATACCCACATACACCATCCTGGTGTCAAAAATACTCACTAGCGCAATAAATCCACAGCTGAAAATAGTTCCTAACAAATGCTCTTGTTTGAGTGGGGCAAAATGTGTCCGAAGCAGCAAGTAACAAAAACTGTCAAGTACCGCAAGTTAGGCATCCAATGTCTGGTCAGGTGGATGTACTTGACATTGAGTTAGATAGTTCCTGACCTGAATGTACAATTTATGGATTTTAGACAGCTGCTTGTGCCTATATAACATTTCACGTATGACACGTTTGTCAACGTGTCATTCTGGTATCGGCACAGATACACAGTACAGAATATATAATATATTGAATTGTTACCCCTGTATCATGATACATATCGCATCGCCAGATTCTTGCCAATACACAGCCCTAGGGTAGTTGTCTTTGTGTTCACAACATTAAGATTTACTTTCACTTTTCAAACGTATTTATTTTAAGCCAAAACACGATCTTTTTCCCTAAACTTAACCAAGTGGTTTTGTTGCCTAAACAAGCTGTTTTTTTGTGTTCAAAACATAACGTTTCAGTCAGTTTTACAACGTGTTAGAACGTGTTGCTTTTAAGCGCGTAGAAGGCCCCTACTGACCCACATCTATGAGGCTTATAATGACTAATGAGCTGATGACAGTCGAATCAGATGCGGCAACGACGGACTTCAGCTTGGGATGACTTGGGATGTTGACGTGAATGCTATTACGATAACATGAACAGGGCATGGGTGTCCCAGACAGGGTAGGGAACACAGAAAGTATTGAGAAACAGACTAATGCATTGATGGCTTTCTTAGAATAATGCCAGCCTTCTCCTTTAACTGCAGTAAAAGTGTAAGCACTGTCTGTATCACGGTCAGTGTGACCCTCACTAGCCTCCGGGTTACTATGAATGGCAGTGATTGTATCTCTGTTGATGACTGTAGTTGTCCTCTCTCTTCCTGTGGAATGGCTTCATTTGATTAGTTACTCTCGCTTCAGTTATACTGACTGTGAGATATGAGTCTCTTTCATCTTCCGCTCTGATTGCAGATATGTCCTGAGGGAATATGTGAATGATGCGTTAGCAATAGTGTGTTTTTGTATATATATGTGTGTGTGTGTGTGAGTGTGTACAAGCTACTGGAAGATGTGCTGTCCTTGAGGAGCATTCATGTGAAAGCACTCTCTTCCTCACCCGTCAATACTTCCACTGGGAACTGAAACTACCTAACTAACATTCAGTATTTGCACTTAACTTCCCACAATAACTGCAAAAGTTTGGTTCTTCCTCAAGGGATAGTTCATGCGTTTTCAAGTGGGGTTGTATGAGGTACTTATCCACAGTGAGTGTATTAACTACAGTAGATGACAGTCGGCACGCCTCCAGCTTGGAGAAACAGACAGGAGTTACCGCATGAAACAAAAGCAATCTACTGCTGTGGACGGGGACGGCACCAAAACATATTTTAGCCACCTAAAAGAAAGGCTCACCTAAAAAAAATCAATATCAGTTTAAGTGTTCGCTATATTTAGAATGTTTTCCTCACTTTATCTTGCTGTCAGACAGCCCTTTCTGAGGGGGAACTCAAGCCGTAGTGTCCATCTATGCTCTTGCCAATGCCACCAGACTCCATTGAAAGAAACTGTAATTTTAACATAGATAACGGCTTCAGTTCCCCGTCGGAAACATAGACTGTATAGCTGTCTAATGGAAAGGTAAACTGGCAAAAATATTCTAAATATGGCACACACTTCTACTGGAGTTGATTTTTTTAGGTAAGTCTTTCTTTTAGGTGGCTAAAATACATTTTGCTGCCAGCCCCGTCCACAGCAGTACATTGCTTTGCTCCAGTGCGGTAACTCCTGTCTGCTTCTCCAAGCTGGGGGTGTGCTGACTGTCATCTACTGTAGGTAATACACTGACTATGGATAAGTACCTCATACAACCTCACTTCAAAACACTTGAACTATCTCTTTAAAGTCATTTTAACAGATTCCCCATTAGAAAAAAACAGTTACCAGTCTTCAAAGTGAAACATGATGGATGACGTGAATCAAACATTCATGCATGGAAATAATGTACGTGACAGGCTTCGACATGTTCGACAGGCCTCAGCATCACAGTCAGGTAATGATCCCTCAGAGCAGGCTGAGACAACGGTGCAACACCCCTCTGTGACTCAGCAAGCTACAACAACGTATTGAACTGCTCACACACTTGTCATGATTGAGGAAATGAGTGTTTACCTGCACAGGGTGTTACAACCAACTACTCCATGTACACTACAGTTAATGGGATATGGTTATATGTCAGACTTCTTAGCAAGAGATTACTTAAATATATTAAAATAAGTGGTACAACTGTCTACAGCGTAGGAGCTATGAATACATATAATATGTATTTAGACAATGACACTGGATTGAAATAAAACAATGGGTTTTAAGTGCTGACTTTTAAGGGTGACTGAGGCTGTTCACATTGGAGTTGTTCCGATACCAATACCGGTACCAATACCGGTACTGATACCAGTAACGAAAATGCGTCTGATACTGCCCAAAATTTGGGATTGGGTATCGGTGAGTACGCCAGTCTATGCACAAATCCGATACCATAATTTATTAACCCAGATAGAAATCAACTTGTTTAACCGGAAATCAATACTTAAAACAGTAGCCTTCACTGTGCTGTCGCCCTGGATGTTAGCAGACGATAGCAAACAACAACAGTGTGGTGCCAGTGGAGAGTGTAACGGTAGTCAGAGCAAGGAAAATGTCAGCCATTTGGCAATATTTCACAGTGGAAAATCTGTTCATGTTTTACAAAGGGTTTAGCCAGGCCATACAACAAAGATAGTAACCATATGACATCCATACATGGTCAGTAGTAGACCGGTGTTTAATAATAACAATAATAACTATATATCTTTTTATCACGCTGGTATCGGATCGTTAATCTGTATTGGCTGATACCAAAAGTTTAGGTATCAGAATCGGTATCGGGAAGGAAAAAAATGGTATTGGAACATCTCTAGCTCACACATCCATATAGGGTTGACAGCATTGGACTCAATTTTCGTACAATATAACAAGACAATGATCCTTAACATACAGACAAGGCAGCCAAGCAGTTTAAAGCCAAACAGTGGGATATTCTTCACCGGCCAAGTAAGTCAGCAGACACCAATCCAACTGATCATGTGTTTCAGTTCCTGAAGACAAAAACTCACATACAAGTACGAAATGAAGGTTACAGCCCAACTCATACTGGAGGCCAATATTGGTATTTGAGAATTTACTAAATCTGATTTGATGCATCTAACTGGCCAATTTATCAGTGTAGCTCTGGTGAAGATGACTGCCTGCTGCTGATGTCTATGAGTCGCAGACATTAACCAGTCACTGACTCCAAAGGATTTCCAGTTAAATATAAATATGCCGTTATTATACCAAAAGAAATCAAAGTTCCAGCACATACCAGGATAGACGCTGTTTTCTTAACAGATTATATTAAAAACAAAAAGAATCAAACTACACGTTTCACATGTTGCTTCATCAGATTCACTTGGGATGTCTTTATTTGAATTTACTTTTGGTGCCTTAAAATTAGGGGATAATAAATAAAGATGATGGACTGACGTGGCAACGGCTAGAGAAAATGGCCCAAGACAGACAAGGGTGGAAACTCAATGGACTATTTTCCGCATGAACACAAAGGCCCAAGTAATTAAGTAAATAAAGATGGCTAATGATATCGGTTTGACTCAAATTTAAAATTTAAAATTCTGAACTTTGACCTCATGGTCGTTGCTAAAAATCAAATCCAAACTACTTTAGTAAAGAGCCAACTGGAGCTCAGTGGATTGGTGAGCTAAACAGTGACAGTTTTGATAATTGTTCAATAGTTACAGTCGTTTAATCAAGCAAAAGTGGCAAATATTTTCTGGTTCCAGAGGTACCATGTTCAGGTTTTTCTGTGTTAAATATTATTCTTAATTGTACTATGTTCCTTAAACAGCACTATACGTTATCTACTGCATAGCTAAACAATACAACAGTCTTATCTTGAATTCAAAGTCTGCCATTAGTCGAGACAGATGGATCTGTGATTATTCTCAAGGTAGACAAGGGGTAAGGTTACTATTCCAGAGGGACCAGTGGGGTCATGGGAATTCTAATGATCACTTCCTGTGGTCAAACACATTAGGGGTTAAGGGTCGGTATCAGCAGCTGCCTGAGTGTGAGGCGTGGTCTTGAGTGTCTAATCTGCATGAGGTATCCAAATTAGATCTTAAAGAGATCAATCCTGGTGAAATAGCCACACTAGACGTGCAAACACAGCAAGGCTTGCATTGTTGATGTTCAGCCAAACACCCGGCTTAACTCCATTAAAGAGAGGTAGGTCACGACTGCAAAAGCACAGCATCTATCTGTCGGTCTTTTTTTGTGTAAGCGAAAGCCACTGCTCTAATCTGCAGCCGCAGCTACCTGGGGTCAGAGCCAGCAGTGCTCTGAGCTCTGGAGAAGATCCATCTTTGCTCCACAGATGGTGAGCGGGAGGACTGCCATGTCCCAAACTACTGTAATCCTGCTCGGTCTGGTTCACTTAAAAAAGTCACATGGATTTGAACACACTCTTATATGCAAGGACCTAACAAATAAAGACAGGAAAGTGGTGACAGTATCGAGGACAGTATCTCCGCCTGTGAAGGCTCAAGTCGGCATGACATAAAGGAGTGTTTATGATGGGAATTTGACTATTTGTGACCAATAAAACTGCAGATTATTGTTGGACATTGGCAGAGCCTGTCCCTGTAGTGAGCCAAAACAAACAAGAGGCCTTTTCCAATAAAACCATGACGAACGTCTTTTGCTTCCCTGACATTTTTGCTGTCTGTAAACTAAAGTACAACTAAAGGGCATGTTTACACTTAATATGACATCGCTCTTGTCTCGCCCCGTCTCCACCTCTCATTCAGTGGCTGCAGACTCAGCGGGCTGAGGCAACGCTGAGGAACACTGAGTTGTATTGTCAAACCAGGGAGGTTCAATGACCCTTCTATGCACTGGCCAACACACTGCCTTTAACAGCACGCTGTCCTCCATTTGCTTAACATTATGAAGGTACTCTCACTAGCCATTAGGGGTGTGAGAAAATATCGATACACAGGAGTATCGCGATATTATGTTTTGCGATACTGTATCAATCTTTAATTAACCTCTTAAAAATCGGACAGCCTGTCAGCGGACCGGCCGCTACTCTGTCTTTCAGAGTTTTAAAGATAGAGTGAAGATACTGGCATTATATGAAACTAGGAAAGCTAAAGAATCCATTGGTACCAACCATGTCATACTTGCATGTCACCAAGGAGGCTAAACATTGCTCCCAAAGTTACGCTGAATGTTGGCGAGGAAAAACTGGCATGGCCATTTTCAAAGGGGTCCCTTAACAGATATGCCCACTTTATGCTAATCACATGCAGTGTTGGGCAAAAACAAAGTAGTTTTTTGCATGCAGTAAAAATGTGTTATTTTCACCTATATAATTGCATAAATTGGGTATCACTGGAAAACTGAGATTATGTGGATCCAATGAGTCCAATTGTATTCATGTGTTAGTCCCCATAGTAGCCATTTCAAATAATTACTTTTTTCTTTACTCATATGGTGGTGTGTTCTTTATACTATGACAGTTTTCCTAAAATTAGATTTGAAACAATATATCACCTTGCTTACAGTATCGCAATATATTGAATCATTACCATGTATCATGATACGTATCGTCAGATTCTTGCCAATACACAGCCCTATACTTGCCATAACTACAACCAATATTTCCATATAGCTCTGCAAGGGTGAGGCACTTCATCTGAAGACATGTTTACACTTTAAAACAATAACACTGCGATTACCATGTTAGAACAAGATCCATCCACTTACATAACCATAGAGCTATATTGTTCCTAGCAACAGCAATTTGTTCATAACAAATAAAATGTTCAGTGTGAACCGGTGGTGACAATAAAGCCACGCATGAGCCCGAGGACAAAGCTCTGCATTAATTAGAAAGCGTCAACATTAGCCAGGCGTTTTATAAAGCTGAGCGGGAAATGAGAGCAGCTGCTACTATGTAATAGTTTGATCAATTGAAGTTATTTGAGTTTGCCGAAACTAAAGTTATTTTCACCTAGAATTGCAGAAATTGGGCATCACTGGAAAGCTGAGAATCTTGTGGACCAATGAGTCCAATTGTATTCATGTGTTAGTCCCCATAGTAGCCATTTCAAATAGTGACTTTTTCTACTCATATGGTGGTGTGTTCTTTATACTATGACAATTTTCCTAAAATTAGATTTGAAACAATATATCGCCTTGCTTACAGTATCGCAATATATTGAATCATTACCATGTATCATGATACGTATCGCCAGATTCTTGCCAATACACAGCCCTATATTTGCCATAACTACAACCAATATTTCCATATAGCTCTGCAAGGTTTGAGGCACTTCATCTGAAGACATGTTTACACTTTAAAATAATAACATGTTAGAACAAGATCGCTCCACTTACATAACCATGGTCCTATATTGTTCCTAGCAACAGCAATTTGTTCATAACATAAAACAATGCTCATACATACAAGGGCTAGTGTGAACCGGTGGTGACAATAAAGCCACGCATGAGCCCGAGGACAAAGCTCTGCATTAATTAGAAAGCGTCAACATTAACCCAGGCCTTTCTTAAACCTGAGCGGGAAATGAGAGCAGCTGCTACTATGTAACACTTTCATCAACTGAAGTTATTGGAATTCGAACACAATGTTGCAAAATGTATCAACACTGAGCGGCTGAGCGACTCTCTCTCAGCCGGGCGATGGGTGATTGTTCTCGGCTTGTAGCTCACTCCTCCTCCTCCTCCTCCTCTCTGTCAGGGGGCTCCGGCCACTCCATGAACCCATTGTTTATTGTCTCCTCTTAAAACATGCACACAGCCCATCTCGTGTGTTTTAATGTGCGGTTAAGGTGTGGTATATAAACACAAGATAAAGCCCACAATGTGAGAGAGGGTTACTTACCTCGACGCGGAACGACGTGCAGCCCTTCAGGAACTCCTTTATGTTGCTCAGACACTCTCCGTCGTTCTTCGGTTCTTGGTAAATCTGGAAAGACGGAAACGCTGGTTTAGAGATGAACTTCCAGTTCACGCTGCGGGTTTCTCGGTTTGCACACTGCGGTTTTCTCTGAGTTTATCAGCCCTTATATTCAGTCTCGACGTGCATTATCCAGTCTGTGTGTGTGTGTGTTTGTGTGCGTGTGTTTGGAAGTGGAGGAGGCTGCTGGTGTTGGGTCGAGGGAAATGACGTTGACAAATAGGGATCCCCACTGATGCTGGTGTAGCCTATGGGTGCTCTGGTTGTATAACAACCTACTCTGACTAAGTGGTAAAAGAAGGAAAATGTTTACACACAAATGATGAAACTGATGAAACTGATAATTATATCTGTAATTAATTTATATTTCTGTATGACACAGATTAAAGGTAATACTTATAGTTAGAATAATTATAAATAATAATAATTATAGTTAGACAAATTTAGGTACATTTAATTAGAGTATGAGAGTAATTGAATTGAGGTTAGTATTCAGCTAATTTACTTAAAGTAAAATTACAAGTCTTGCATTCTCAATTTGACTTAAATAGCTTAAAAGTACAAACATATTAGCATCAGAATAAATGTAAAGTAGGCAATACTCATGCAGAATGGCCCATTTCGTATTATTATAATAATGAATGAAGATGCATTGATATATATATATAATATATAATTAGACAAATTTAGGAAAATTGAATTAGAGTATATGTTTGGCTTAATAAGGAAGATGGTTAATAATTAATAATTGATTTATGGAGAAGGGGTGGGATTAAATAAGTTTATACTTCTCACTCCTTTTCGAATATGTAAATCAAGGCATCAAGTGTTGACAATTTATTTTTCTTATGCTTTTCATTGTATGTTAATACTACTTGTTTCTGACTGTCCACTTGTTGGTATGATCATTCTTTTTCTTTATTTTTTATTTAATTTTTTTGTATTCTACATGTTCGAAATACATTTTTAAATGAAAATGAAACGAGCTTCATTGATATAAATGAGGTTGACAAAATCTCATTATAAGGCAATACAATTCAACAGCAACATTACCATAGTGTTGAAACATTATATCCTTCATGAAAATAGGATTCATATCAGTATTAGACTGCATTAGTTTTAGCTAAGTGTAGCTAATAAACTGGCAACTGAGTATATATTAGCAGTGGTAGGAAGTAACAATTCCAAGTATACTATAGTGCAGTGGGTAGAAATGGAGCAAATATGATTCAAAAAAGCAATTTTTATAAAACTTTCCCCATGCCGTGCTTCTATAATAATGACCTAAAATCCCTGGGCTAGTCGTTAATCGGACAGTCATATTGTGCTACCGTCTGGCCCAGATGTGGCCCATGTTGTGTTCTGTTTTGGCTGAGCAGCACTGTATGTGGGGCCAGAAGAAAGTGGGAGATTTGGGTTACAGCTGGGTCAGATGTCAGATGTCTATCAGGGTAGAGATACCAGTGCTATATAGACCACCAGAGATAATATATACTGTATCAGTTAGCTATAACAGGCCTCTTTGCCTCCCTCACTCGCATCTCTTCTTTGCCTCTTATATTCCTCCCAGTTTCATTTGATGGACAGATGAAAGGTCCTGATGTGAGGATGAACATTGCCTCAGTTCCACGTGTATTCTTTATTTTTAACTAAAGGATGTCCCTTTTTCTTCTTCTTTTTCTTCTTTTACGAAACACTCTTTTGATTGCTCAAGTCTGTATTAATCACTGAAAGTTACATGGACACTTCCTAGACTAATCTCTGCCCTGGACACAGTTAGACAACAAACACTTTGCCGTAGCAAGAGATAAATAGACCCTTTTCATGGCAGACATCTTGACATGTCATAGTAAGAAAAGCACAGCTGTAGTCAATGACATTACTGATGGCTGCATTCCACTCTGGGGAGGCCCTGGTATTGTGCATGCTGGCTCACTTAATGGAACTGAGCCATTGTTAAAGCTGCAGCGGGTAGAAATGGAGCAAATATGATTAAAAAACGTTATTTTTATAAAACGGTCAATATATCCTGACAGTAGTGCATTCGACAGGTAATCTGAAAGAAAAACATGTGCCTCTGTGTCCTCTGGTGCTCCTACTGGCATCTGCAAGATGGCTAAAAGACTGTTTAGCTGTAAAATGAGAAAGTCATGCAGCCAGCCGGCAGCCATGTTGAGATCAGTTGAGGAAATCCCAAGCATCGCCCACCAGCCAGAGCAAACTTTCTCATTTTACAGCTAAACAGTACACTACGAGATGTTTCTGAAAACATTCGAGGCGAGAAATAAGCACTACAGTAGCAGGATATTGATTATTGATTAATACAGACTTGATCAATCAAAAGAGTGTTTCGTAAAAGAAGAAAAAGAAGGAAAAAAAAGGGACATCCTTTAATTAAAAATGAAGAATACACGTGGAACTGAGGCAATGCTCATCCTCACATCAGGACCTTTCATCTGTCCATCTAAATGTAACTGGGAGGAATCTAATAGGCGAAGAAGAGATGCGAGTGAGGGAGGCAAAGAGGCCTGTTATAGCTAACTGATACAGTATATATTATCTCTGGTGGTCTATATAGCACTGGTGTCTTTACCCTGATAGACATCTGAAATCTGACCCAGCTGTAGCCCAAATCTCCCACTTTCTTCTGGCCCAACATACAGCCAAAACAGAACCAGAGGAGGGCCACATCTGGGCCAGACGGTAGCACAATATGACTGGCCGATTAACGACTAGCCCAGGGATTTTAGATCATTATTATAGAAGCACGGCATGGGGAAAATATCAGGCATTATTATTAGTAATAATATGTGGTGGTAGTATTTATTTAGAGCGCAACAGATAAATCAGCCAATGTCAGCTTACAGTATATCGTATCAGTGTATTGTTGGCTGATAGGTAATGAGAAATGTCAGTGCAGATGTGTCAAAGATATGTTTGATGTTCATTCAAAAAGTGTCACCAATAAATAGTTTGTCCACCAGAGGGCATTGATAAGTTTATTTATACTATAAATGTTCCTCTCAGTACATATATTTGTCACAATTGTTTTATTATAAGCTAATTAATGGGATCCTTATAAAAAAAAGTGTGTGTTTATGCTACGTGCTTTATTGGCCATATATCGGTATTGGATTTTTTTAAACTCAAATATCAATATCTGTGTCAACCTCAAAAATCCAGTAGCCTATCTGACTGGCAGTGGTATTATTACAATAATCAGCTCACTTTTTTTGCATATTCAATTACAGTTTTATCTCTTTAGATCTGTTAGAGACATTCTTCGCCTCTGTTGTGCCATTGAAGTGGCCACTGGTGTTTAGATTTGTATTGTATTGTATCTCACACCGTATTTCCCTTCAATGTGTTAAGCGTCTTTGAGATCTCTGAAGAGCACTTTATAAGTTTAATCTATTATTATTGTAACTTAATTTTGTAAATTTTGCTATTTCATACCATTTGGATTAATTTATCACAGCATTAGTTAGTTTGATAATATGAACATATTGTTGTAGGGCTGGACAGAGGCATTTAATCCATGACAGTTTTACAGTTTTCCAAATCTCAGCAGTTATGACTCAATAAAACCTAAAAAAAAAAAAAGTCCAATCCAAATGAGATGGCGGCAGATTTAACGCAGAATTTAGATCAGCAATATATTGACTGATTCTGCCACACCCATCAGAATAAGACACCTATAGAGTGCTCCAGGGATGACGTATTTTTGTAGGCCAACCAGGAAGTTAGCATCACCCTGGTTCCCTCAACAAAAAAACAATGGGATTTTTTCATTGGATTTTGGATTATTGCAGAAAATAAACTCTGTGGCAAACACACGTTTATGATAGTTACACATTTTGTTCAGAAAGATAATCTTCACAAATGAACACCACTTTTATGAATATTGAAGTGTAAATGCAATCAGCAGAAGTAAAAAGCTAACATTAGGCTATAAACAGACTACACCACGGTCGCATGAGCGCGAGTATACACAACCAAGGCCTAAAGAAAGGAGACTGGGTCATGCGTCATGAACACGTCATATCTTTGGAGGTATAACACATGAGCAGTAAAATCTGGCCTGCACTCGCCGAAATTGAGCCAATCGCAACGCACAACCGCAGCTTCAGTTACACTGCGCATGTGTTATATCCCATACCCCAAGACCCATGTCCACCCGTGACCCAGCCTCCTTTCCATAGGCCTTGTACACAACAAGGCTGTAACGGCAGGCAAGTCGGCGTGATGACGTTTTGTAGTCTCATTTAGCCACTTCTTAGCAAGCGCCTTATTCAAGACACATGTAGGCTTCAAAATTCACGAGTGGGGTGTTTATTGTTGTATTTTATAAGGTACAACAAAACGCTGAGAGCTCGTCAGTTTGTGTTAATCACAGACTTTATTTCAGGCATCTAACTAAAAACCCATTCAAAAAACCCATTGCCTTCCACACGAGGGAACCGGAAGTGCTAAATGTTTACTCATTTCCGGGTTTTAGGCGAGACCTATGGAAAGGAGGCTGGGTCACGCGTCATCAAGGCGTCATATCTTAGGGGGTACAACACATGCGCAGTAAAATCTGGCCTGCGCTCGCCGAAATTGAGCCAATCGCAACGCACGACCGCAGCTTCAGTTACACTGCGCATGTGTTATACCCCATACCTCAAGATTGATGTCTGCTCGTGACCCAGCCTCCTTTCCATAGGCCTTGCCTAAAACCAAGGCCTAAGACATGGCGGACAAAGATATGACGCGTGACCCAGCCTCCTTTCCGTAGTCCTTGGTTTTAGGACTCATTCCTATAGCTCTCTATTTCCCAGTTGTTCTCAAGAATAGATCATTTCAAACAGTATTTTAGAGAGGCTTGTCTTTTAGCCTTCATTAAAAATCCTCCAAATAGAGAAGCATCATTTGGTTATGTCTCAGAAATGAAAACACCTATTGTCTGTGTGAGAGGGGTGAAAATGGTTCCTCCATGTTTTGTCATTTAACAGGCAAATGTCTCATTTGCTTATGTGGAGGAGGTGCAGGCAGGCAAACCTCTTTTCAGGAAAAACATTGCCTCCCTCAGGTAGCTGTCTAAAACTGGCTATACATTGACAGACACAAACACTGCGCTGTTTCTTTAAATGGGGAGAGGGTCCATCTCTCCATCTGTCTGTGAGCCTTTGCAGTCAATGGCGGCCCTCTCTCTTATATAGCTGTGGTATACAGATAGCTATAGTCATACCTGGCTGATCAGACTGTTTTTTTACCAAATACACGTTGACATACGACATAGCCATGGATTAAAGGGGAATTAAAACTGTTACAGCTGCATTAAAGGTATATTAAAGGAGCCCTTCATTATTATTATTAAGACCTCCTGATACATTTGATCAATTAATGCTGTGATGTGAGAGCAGATCAATACGCGGGGGAAACAGAGGCCTTTTCTCTGTACACACACACACACGCTGATGTGCAGCCTGTATATAACATAGGGCTTGTTTTCGCAGACAATAACCCGAGCTGCTGCTGCCTGTGACCTACAAAAGAAATCGCCTCATGGACCAGTGAGCAGAGAGAGAGAGAAGCCAGACAACAAGCCGCGCGTCGGTTTCACGGATCTGGGCAGACAGACGCGGCTGGGTGTGTGTGTGTCTGTCTGTGTGTGTGTTTATGTGTCCTTACTTTCTCCGTGCAGCCCGGGCTGAGCCGCTCCAGCAGCCGACACAACACCACCCCATCCTTCAGGGAGGTCTGCAGAAACGCTTCAGGATCCGAGATGGTTTTTTTCGGCGACTCCAGCACCCCGAGCGTGATCAGCCATGTAACCGTCTGTTCCGCCGAATTCATGTCCAGTCACAACAACCAACAGATCCTATATGCAACAAAAAGCCTCTGGGCTGTGTGTTTTTGGGGGTATAACTGAGCTGAACAAGGCTTACCGCCCCGGTTAGGCTGCTGTCATCTGTGCGCTAGAACAGAAACATCATTAATCCAAAAGGATGATGTCGATGTGAGAGAGAGAGAGAAACCCTCTACCTCGGGTGGATGCGGTGTATATTCAGCAGGTCTGGTTTCCTCCCTTGAATGGTGTGTTTTTCCCCCTCTCAATAACCTGGCAAGCTGTCAAGTGCGCTTCTCTGTGATGCGTTGAGGCAGCGGACTGCATACATGCGCATCGCAGCCTGCCAGCCAGCCTCTCATCCATTGGATGACATCACACAGGAGGGGACAAGCTCAGGCCGAGCAGTTGTTGGGTGTTAGTGCACTCCCAACATGACATGAATAGGCTTTTCTCTCTCTCTGCGTGGCTTTGCATATCCTGCTCTTTTTTTTTATCTGTTTATTATGAGCACGCTATGAGCGGGCTATTTCTGCTGTTATCTGCTGTAAAGCTGTGTGGTGCAGGCATGGACATGCAGGCCTCAATTCAAAGCAACTGAGCAGACAAATAGTCAGATGCAGATGAGCACCAGCTTCAATACATTTAAATTGGGCACACATTTCAAAGATAATTTAACAAATGGTAACACAGAACAGGCAGATTTAGTCAGGGCAGATGGATTTGAGCACCGAGCACATGATGATTTTAGGGATGAACCGATATACCGGATCAGATATTGGGCCGATACTGAATGATAGATGGATCGGATATCATGACAATGGGGCCGATCCATTAAATTAAATTCTGTGTTTATATACACACTTGTGATGTATAGTCACAAGTACACATAATCTTTATGAGCAAAAGAAAAAAAAAGTTGGGAACCACTGCTAAAGAGTGCTGTCCTTTATATCAAAGGTTCTCAACCTTTTGTAACTTGAGGCCCACTTCTGATTGTTAAAAAATTTCCGAGGACCACCATCCCAAATAAAAGACAAACTGGTCTCTAAATATGTGTTATGCCACCGTCAGGTGTAATGACCCACATAAATATTCAGTTAACCCTCACCCATCACTGCCTGCCATTATGAATCCAAAGTATTCAGGGTCATATCTCCTCACCACATGCTTTGGAGGTTTTTTGCTGGTTGGTTTCAACATCATGTTTTCGTTTCAAATAAGGCTCTATTTGTGCCACTGCATCCAAGACATAGTACTGTATATGTCTATAGAGAGGAGACTCGTGGGTACCCATAGGCCCCATTTTCATTCAGACATCTTGAGGTCAGAAATCAAGGGACCCCTTTGAAAATGGCCATGCCACTTTTTCCTCACCAAATGGGTTCCAATAGGTTCCTCAGATTTTCTAATGTCATATGATATCAGTATCTTCACTCTAGCAGTACCTCCGTGGCCCGCCAGGTGGCGCTCTGAGGCCCACCAGTGGTTCAGAATAGCCGCTTTATTTCAAATAATCCTTTCTTTTTCTATACCTGCTATTTCAGCCTGCTTTGGAGTCTGCATATAGGGTGAAAAAGCTCCATATTAGAGCTGAAAGAAAATTGATAGTCAACTCTTTTGATAATCCATTTGAAATCGTTTTAGTACCTTTTCAAGCAGTAATGCCAAACATTTTCTGGTTCCAGCTTCTCAATGTGATGATTTGCTTCTTTTCTTTGTCTTATATGATAGTAAATGTCATATCTTTGGGTTTTGGACTAACGGTTGGACAAAACAAGCAATGACAATATGTCAACTTGGGCATGGTGGAATTGAGATCAGAATTATTTTAATATTTTCTTGACATAATTAATCGGGAAACAATCTGCAGATTGATCAATAATGAAAATAACCATTAGTCGGAGCCCTTACACGTGTCATATCATATCACATAATTATATTCACGTAGCCTGTGTGCGTCTGAGTGCATGTTGAGGAGGTGTTATTAAACAAGAATACACAATTCAGCCCTCCCACTGTGTTTGTCCTGAGGCAAAAGTAAAAATAAAACATTAATGATGCATGTCACAGTAATGCAGGAACTGGCAGTGCAGCTGAATAACTTCACTTCTCATTTTGGCCACAAGGTGGAGCTCTCCGCTCACTCTATACTGATCTGATCATTTACTCACCTAATGTTGCATGGACGCTGCCAGGGTCATAAGGCACCTCGAGGTGGCTCATACCTTATGACATAATGCTACCTATCTCCTACTTATAACCTCTATCTTCTATAAAATTAAAGATTTCTAAGCATTTAATCAATTTACCAGAGGTAACAGGAGCCTTTGGTTACAATATTAAAGGGAAAATTCAGCACCTTTAATATGGATATCCAATCAGTGTTGATGGTAAATGTAGTCAATTGAAGCAAAAAAGTGTGTGCTATATTGACACAGAAAAATTTAAGTTCACAGCTGCAAGATCTGTTGTTCCTGCTGCATCCAGCTAGTGTGCAATGCATCCTGATACATGTAGGCACTGCCGGCATTGCTCCACGGGCAGGAGAGATCAGCTTCCTTGGTCAATATAGCACGCACTGAGGAATTTCTTACATCAATTGACCCTTTGCTAATAAGTCGCACCCTCCGTACGCAGTTTGGCCAATCGTAGCGTAGCATTGGCCAGCTCTGACCAGGGTCCAACAACTGTACGGCCGTGCCCCATAGACTCTCATGCAATTATTTCAGATTTTCTTCATTTTCAAGCTGGTTTTGTGGATTTCAAGCTAGTCATGGTTAAACGTTGTGCCTGGGGCACGTGTTAATAGTGATACTCGTTACCCGGAGAGGTAAGAAGGAGATATACGTTTCTAAAACATTACGTTTCTACGTAAAACCTGTGGAGCTTAGCAGTGTACGTTAGCACGATGCTACGCAAGCTACTGAAGGTATACTGAATGTATACACATGCTGCTTTTGCTATGTAATGATTGTAACAGTGAATTAAGACCTACCCGGCTTTACAGGAACAGTGTTGTTCCTTAATATCATTGTCGTCTGTCTTGATCACCATGTGGTGGTGGTGGTTCACTTTTACAATGTGATCTGTAGGCTTTGTCTTTATCTTTTAAACCGGTTTTCGCTGCTGAATCAGTTTGACATCCTGTAGTGCAAGCACAAAAGCAAGCAACAAGACGCTGACTGATATTGACTTAATGGCCACAAGTGTTACTGTTAACAAGTAATTTCTGAATCTTACATCTAGCCCCTTTAAAAGCCTATAACTATTGCTGACATTAGGAAACCCCATAAATTAGAGCTTATCTATGCCTGTATAAAGGGTGTCTTATTAGAAAAAAGTGGTACCTAATTGTCTACCTTTCCCTTTCTACCTGCAGGAATCTGGAATGTGACCAAAGCAAGCTGCAGAGACACACAACGTAGCTCGGGCCCACTCGTTTTCTCCTAACACCTCGCCATCTCCATCTTCCTCGTTTAGGCTGTGTGAGAGAGAGAGACAGAAAGAGGGAGAGAGTGAGTGTGTTGTCAGGAAGGCTGACTCTTGAGGCCAGCGTGTTCTAAACAGGCAGCGTCGAGGGATGCCGTTGTGTCTTTGAGGTCCTGTCGCCATGGGTCTGTTACCAAGGGTGCTACTGTGGCTGAGGAGCCCCGGGCATTTCTTATCCCTCCATTCCCAGTTCATCTCTACATTTCCAACACTGTTGTTTCTCTCTTCTCTTTGCATCCTTGTTTTGTGAGTATGCATAAGAAAACAGAAAGATTCACACACAGAATGAGAGTTGCTGTAATATCAAGACCACATGCAGAGCATACAGATAGACACATACAGTACACTTTATAAGTTACAGCTGTACAGTCTAATGCAAACCCATAAAACTATTCTGCCCTAAAGTCTACTTTTATGATGCCTATAATGTTCAGGTTTTTTTTTTTTACACTGCCAGAGAGGTGTTAAACCTGCAGTATGCAGAATGTTTTTGGCATCATTGGGCCAAATTTCCATAATAACGTTTCAGCATATTGTAATTCAAGTGTTCTGAGAGAAAACTAGACTTCTGCACCTCCTCATGGCTCTGTTTTCAGGGTTTAAAAAATCTAGCCAGCCAATCATAGGTCATTACAGAGAGAGAGTGTGTTCCTATTGGCTGCTCATTCAATGGAGGCAGCTGTCAATCACTCGTTAACTCCGAGGACAAACCTCTTTTACTATAATGTACAACAAAGAAAAGCATAACATCTTCACATTTGAGAAGCTCTGACCAGCAAATGTTTGGCATTTTTGCTTAAAAAATTACCAAAAATTATGAATTGATTATTTAAATTGTTGCTAATGCATTTTCCATTGATCGATTTATCAATGAATCAATTTTTTTTAACATGTATTGCCTCTCATAGCACAGCCCTGTAGTGAAATAAGGAAGGACTCTGTCAGTGTGCGCAGATGTTATAAGGAAGTAAAGAAGTGCTCCCTCTCACATCGTCATTGGTGCATGATGACAGAAATATTCAAATCGTACGGGCGTATCAAACAACAATAACCTCCATCTCTCTCCTCAGCTAGAGCATGTTCCTAAAACAACATTTATTGTTTTTTAATCACTATTTCAAAAAATGTATTTATGTTTTTTAAATCATGTATGTTAATTGCCTTGTATTGTATTTGTATCATTTTTTATATGTGTGTGCGACTAACTATCTAACTAAAACTAACTCCAGTATCTAAAAATATAAATATAATAATAACAGCTTTTATCTTTCTAACGAGGGCAGGGCTCATCTTATCTAATCATGTCCTCGACTCAATGCACAGGAAACTGAAACTTCCCTTTAAAACACCCACACATTAGATAGACTTACTGAACTGAGAAGAATGCAGTGAAGTTAGGTTGAATTAACTAGAACCTAAAGATAAAGCAGGTCACAAACTCTCTCATTTATTACAACATGTGAGCGTACAGTACACTCCTCAGATCTTTTTCGACAGGATGTCAAACCTTTGAAAAAGTGTCAAAAAACACAAAAACAAAGTCTACCTTTTGTCCCCTTAACTAGTGTTTTTTTGTCTCTTCAACATTCTGCAGATTAAATGAGTTTCTACATCCGGACTACCAGCTATCCACTGGGGCTGCCCCTGAGTTCAGTCTTTGACAGGTGCCATAAACAAATAAGGGACACTGTGGTCTCAGGGGTTAGCAGTTCAAACCAAATTACAGATACAATCAATTGAAAATGTTCCTGTTTTAGAGGAGAATATGAGGTTATAGGGAATGCGGCGTCACCTATGGTCCCTCAAATGAATGCAGTATATTCTGTATATACAGTATATACGTATGTATCTTTGTGTCCGTCTTCTCTCAGCCTCCTCCCCCCAGAGCCATCTGAGCCAGGGAGACAGCTCATATTTTATCATGACAAGGCGAAATCCATGCAATCCAGAGCCACTTCACAGGCCAGAATGCATTACGCAGACTAATGAATGGACTGGACAAGCACACAAGGCCAAGACGCAGGAAGAAGAGATCATCAGATTTTGTCATGGCCCACAATATGCTCTCGGTCACTGACATGTTTTATGTTAAACAGTTTACAGTTTAAATATGTATGTTATATGGCTTTACACATAGAATTACACACTACATACTCATTACTTGAGAGGGACACAATACAAACAATGAAACCCACAACCAAAATAAGTCCCCGAGAACATTCTTAGCCCAGGTGCAAGTTAAATAATATATATATTTTTCGTTAACAAAACAAACTCAACTCAAGGTCCACTTACCGAAGCTAAAAGGAAAAGTGACAAGAACAAGAACCATGTAATGTTACATTAAAGGTCCCATATTGTAAAAAGTGACATTTTCATGGCTTTCATATTATAAAGCAGGTTTAAGTTCTATATAAATACTGTGAAAGTATCGAAACGCTCAATCCACAGATAAATACACACAGCCCGTATTCAGGAACTGAGCTTTTGAAACAAGCCGTCAGGTTTTCTGTCCACTTGCGATGTCACAAATCTACAATATTTAGACCATTTCAAAGTTTTAAATGTAAACATTCTAAATGTGTCCCAGTTTATTTCCTGGTTGCAGTGTATGTGAATGTCATCAGCTGACAGGAAGTAAACAAGGACCTAAGCTGTTGCCTAGCAACGCAGTTCCGTTGCAATTCCATTGAAATGTGCTAAAACGGAGCATTTCAGACAGAGGGTAAATATAGGTATATTCAGACAGACAGTACGAAAAAAATAAAGCGTTTTTTTAAACATTAAAGTATGTAAACATGTTCTAGTAGAAACCTAAAATACAAGTATTAACCTGAAAATGAGCATGATATGTCCCCTTTAATGTTGCTCAGTGTCTCATAGCTGTCAGGCAACTGCTAAGCCCTCAACAGGCCAACAAAAAAGATCAATTAATGCAGATTTAAGGGCCACATAATTCATAGCATTGCCCCTGTGAATTAGTAATGTGTCGGTCGCGAATGAGCCAGCTCAAAGAGCCGGCTCTTTTAAGATAGATAGATAGATAGATATATAGTAACTTTATTGATCCCAAGAGAAATTCAAGTTTCCAGCATGACAGTTCCATAGTGCAAAACATGTTAGTAAAAAGGCGGTAAAAAATGTAGTAGTGCAAGGTACAAAGTACAAAAAAATAAACCAGATATAAAAATACAAGGAGATGAAGAAAACTGTTAAAACTGAATATAGTGCAGTGAACGATACGCCACGGGCACTCCATGTACTGATTGTGACTGATGGTGTAAAAATGCATACATGCATTACTGCATGTAAAATTATGGTATTCTGGAAATTATAAGGTTTAGTACAATTATATTGAATAATTTAAGTGATATATGTGCAAACATACTAATCAAAGGTCAAAACAGCGCTAAATTTGGCTGAATTATAAAAGGCAGAAGTGGTAAAAACGAAGAGCAGTTTGGGAGCCGAAAGAGCCGGCTCTTCTTGGTGAGCTGAGCCAAATGATCTGGCTCACTAAAAAGAGCCGGAGTTCCCTTCACTAATGCAGATTTAAGGGCCCCATTATTCATAGCATCGCAACTGTGAATCATACCAGATGTCATAAAACTTACTAGATCACCGAGTGTCCCCTCGCAGGTGTATTTAACAGCTCTGACATCCTAATTTACGCCTTTAAGATGATGAAGATGAACCGGGCCGCTCTGATGAGTCGTGATGTCCCTGTGTGTGTCATCTCTGACGTTACCGACCCGCCTACATCGCCCTCTGTCTCCCACTGGTGACACTCACACACACACACATACACACTGTCAGGCAGTGAAGAGCCCGCATCCTGCTGCTCTTAACGCCGGTCCTCAGTGGCATGGAGTCCGGAGCAGAGCACTGACCATCCAGGAACCATGCCTACTGTCCTCGGTGGCAAAAGGGAACTTTCCATTGTCTGTTTTCTACTCAGATGCGCATATTCTCAGGTGAGAGAGGCTGCATGGAGTTAGCTGCTTAAGTGAATCTTTGAATATTGTTCTTGCATTGTATGTTTAAAGTCACTAAATTGAGTATCTGCAGGTTATTTTGTAAAGATTACTGTATACTGGAATACAAATAAGAGGATAATTCCTGCAGAGTGGTGCATTTTGTCTTTATAAAGATTCAGTTTTGTAGATTAAAAGTGTTTTTAAGATTTTACTTAAAGAACATTCAGACCTCTGCCAAGCCTACTGTACATCATCCTCTTTTTTTACTTCTTAATTGTATATGGCATCAGGATTTAATTTGCATTCAAAAACACATAGTATTATGACACTGATTGGGAGATCATGGCAGATATGATTTTTGGCGAAAACCTAATTGTGTTGGAATATTGGGGATTTGTTAAGGGATGGGGTGTGAAGAAAAGAGAACTGGACTCACCACTAGAAAGTTATGGCCATCAAAATGTATCATGTTGCTGTAGTGATGTGAAATTTTGTCTTCATAAAGATTCAGTTTTGCAGTTTAAAAGTGTTTTTTAGATTTTACTTAAAGGCATTCAACACAGTGCTGAATAGAAGCTGAAAATGAGCATAACTTCAGTAATTGCTGATACTTTAAGAATGTAACAGGTGGTTTTCTAGCCTTACATGCTGCTTGTTGCAGGTGTTATGATGGGTTGTGGTTTGTTTGGCCCCCCAGCGGAATTCACTCATCAGGGTATTGCACCAGAGCTGTAGCCTGTGGTGCTATAGTAGGTATATGGACGTGTGAAACACATTGCACTTGATAATATCCACACTAATGGACGTGTAAGTGTAAACTGAGGAAGCATGCCAGTTTTTTTTTTGCTGGTGCACCCGCCACAGGGAGGTAAAATACTGTCTGTCTGTGTTTATGTTTTTCATTTAGTGCCTACGGCCCCATAGCTGCCTTGTGGCTGTAATGATTTGAACAGTTTTCACACACACTGTTTTCCATCCGCAGGCTTAGAGTACAGCCACTCAGACACTGACCTTAGTGAGTCATGCATGCAAGAAGAGACAGTTTCACACACGCACGCTGCACTACACACACATTTTTTTTTTACTGTGCATGCTTATGCTGCACAGATGGCACAGAAAACACGAGTGAAAGAAAGAAGCAAAACCCCAAAATGAAATGGAATATAATGTGTAAAAGAAATGTTGTCTATAGCCAAGTAGAAAGACTTAGTATCAGTGTTCAGCAGATGAGGTCCACGTAGAAATTCAGAACCATGAAAACGACAACCAAAACCAAACTTGACGAATATAATGGGTGTGAATGCTATTATGAATGAGGAACTAAAGGACAAAACTCACAGTCAGAGTGAAACACACACCCACATAAATACAAAAGCACATATGCACACAGTAATGTAGAGTATGTGTTCTTTATCTTAATGCTTGAGCAACATGGTTTCTTGGCCTCCGTGCCAACGAGGTGAATTTGAATTGTGAAAACGGGGAGAAACGTTGGGGGAGGGAGAGCGGGGTTGCCTAACACGCATGGAAACAGAAAGTTGCTTGCAACAGAATCTGCATCCGTCTGATCATCTGCAGCTGTGATTTCTAAGATGTGAGTCATCAACAAGCTTTCAACGTCCTCTCAACTCTCACTATGACTGTGTGAGTGTGTGTGAGACTGTAAGGTTTAGAGTTAAGCGTGACACTGAGTTGTGAATGTTGCAGCAAAAAAGGCGGGAAGCAGAGTGCAGAAGGTGATTTTTTTGTGTGTGTGTATGTATTGTTATCTTTGTGAAGGAGACCGAAAAGTTCACATTTTGAGCAATGAAATGAATGAGTCTATAAGCTGTGTGTGCGTGTGTGTGTGTGTATGTGTGTGTGCACGGCTATATTTGCTGTTGGACTTGCGTAAGTGTGAATTTTAGATGAGACACACTCTTTAGATGCTCAAATATAGTTTGTGTGCAACAACCGCTCTTTCTCCATGTGCTCGTCCAGCTGATAGCTGGACTGTTGTTCTGAAGTGTCACAAAACTCCCTCTGGTCACCTGTCAGTCTTAACTTCCTGTGACTTTCTCCTCATTTAGCATCACCTCCTTTCTTCTGTTTGCACAGGTAACAAGAAGCCAACACAACAGCTGTGCCAAAGATATTCTGGAGGTAAGGAATTACTTCTTTTTTTTTTATTCCTTGACTTTGTTTTCAATATTAAAAGTAGTAGTTGTAACCGTAGTGGTAACCGACTTTGAACGTGTGCAATAATTCAGATTCATCCCTCGTTAAATGTACTGAGTCATATTATTGAGCCATTTGAAATAGTCATTACTAGACCAGATTGTTGCTTTGAGGAAGAAACACCAGCAGCACATAAGACTTGATCTAACTCCCTGTTAAAGCTACAGTGTGTAGAATTTGGCGGCATTGAGTGGTGTGGTTGCAGATAGCAACCAACTGAGTACCCCTCCGCTCACTACTTCCTTTCCAAGACTGCGGTAACGTGAGCCGCCGAGTGCAAAACCATGGTAACGCCTTCTGTCTCGCTCAGAGGCCGTCCTTACTATAATAACACTACTTTAGGAGCAACAGAAGTCAGATCGCGGTTGACGATACCGGGGTTTTGCACTCTGCGGCTCATGTTACAGCACTTTCACAAGCGTGTTGTAGAACTACGGTGGCCTTCAGGTAACATAAAAACGCATCAGGCTCTCTCTAGAGCCAGTTTGGTTTGTCCATTCTAGGCTACTGTAGAAACATGATGGACTCCGTGAAGAGGACCCGCTCCATATGTAGATATGAAGGGCTCATTCTAAGCTAACGAAAACACAACGATTCTTAATTTCAGGTGATTATACACTAATGAAAACATAGTTATGAACATTATATTCCATTTATGTTAATAGATCCCCCGAAATGTTCCACACTGTTCCTTTAATTAGTCTGTCGATTACTTTTCTAGTTATTCAATTAGTCTTTTCAATTATAAAATGTCAGAAAATAGTGACAAATGTCTGGATCTTCAATGTAAAATAATATAAAACACAGAAAAGCTGCAAATCGTAACATTTGAGATGCTGGAATCAGAGTATTTATCTTGTTTATAGTGCTATAAAACAGAGAAAAACAGCAAATCCTCACACTGAAGAAGCGGGAACCTGAGAATGTTTGGAGTTTTGCCTGACTTAAACTATTAATTGATTATCAGAATAGTTGCAGCAGATACATTTTCTGTTGGTCGACTAATCAATTTATCAAGGTTTCGAGGTGTGAAGGTGGCCCTGAGGTTTCTACCTATTTTTCCTGTTATGCTGGAGGTTTTACAAGGCAGAGGATCACTGCTCTATGCGTCCTGTCACCAGTGTGGGACAGATAGGAGAAGAATAGAGATACAGAACATGGTGGAGAAGGGTGGGAGGAAGATAGCAACACATATAAGGCTCCACCTGGGAGACCTTGTTGTTGTTGGAGGAGGAGAGGGATGAGGGCTGTGTCCTTGGCGACTGAGGGAGGGGAGATAATGAAGTGAAAGGATGAGCAGAGAGAGGAAACACTTGCCCTCCAGGGTTTACTGGAGAGGGTGACAAGAGTGAAGCGGAGGAAAAAAAACCTGCCAGGTTCATAAAAAGGTGTCATCTCATGAGCGTCTTTGGATTTCAATGAATGAACCATGGAAATATTCCTTCCAGCAGACACCCATTAAAGAAATTATTTGACATTTTCACTTATTTGCTTTCTTGCCGAGAGTTAGATGAGAAGAACGATACCACTCTCATGTCTGTGCACTAAATATGAAGCTACAGCCATTAGCTGGATAACTTAGCTTAGCATAAAGACTTGAAACAGTTGGAACAGCTAGCCTGGCTCTGTCTGCATACTAGTACTTATAAACTCACGAATTAACATATTATTTTCAGTGTTTTAAAATGAGTATAAAAACTGTATAGTTTAAAAAATGACATGTTGTTTTACAGAGGGGTTAAGTGCAAGACTATTTCTAGGCTTTTGCTTAGCTAAGCTACGCTAACCGGCAACCGGCCTGTAGCTTCATATTTAGCGTACAGAAACGAAAGTGGTATCGATGTAAGCGTATTATACAAAATGAGGAACCATTCCTTTTGACCTCAACAACTCTAGTTAAGTTTGGTGTCTGTTATCACACATCTGGATCCGCTAGGTGTGTCCACCTTGGGCTTCAAAGCTTCTGTGAGAAATATTCAAAGGTATTCAAAGCTTTGGGACAGCGCCCGCTGCCACACTACTGTACACGCGCACCTCTATACATAACAACGATATCCGTGTGAGAACAACTAATAATAATTAATGTTGAATATGTATAATGTGGGATTATTCCCTATTTCATGGGCTGTTTTGGGATTTATACATTATTATTACATACTTATATATATAATAAAACAAAAAAACGAAGCATTGGAATACTGATTTGGAGGTCGATTACAATGGCAACAGTCAAAGCTTCGAAGCATTCGGGTCAGCCCTATTATCCGCTCTCACACACATAACACACACAAATCCTCAGACTTCCGAGCTGATAAAACGTGACCTTTTCCAGAGCTTACGCGCTGCTTCTGTTACTGCCGTCCCCCACCCAGCGATCGTCACACACACATGTACATTACGCACTGAACCCCCATGCTCACGATCATGCTAACATGGTAAATGAATGGTACAAAATCAGACCATTTTCTCAGCATCCACGAGGTCTGGTTTGTCTAAGTGTGACTGCGGGCAATCTAATCAGCAGAGATTATAATCAGGGCTGGAGCAAAGACAGTGTGCTGTGGATGCAGAGCTCTCTCCATGTGGCTGGTTTCCTCTGGAGTACCGTGCAGAGAGAACAAATAAGAAATGGGGTCAATTTTCACAATAGTCCAGGTGTATAATCATAATCATATGTAATCATCACCTCAATCTTCCCTCAGGGTGAGCAGGGTTGTCACTGAGCTGTGAGCATGCGCCACATGTATGTGAAATATGAAATAATTACCCTTTGAGTAATTTGTAATTTATCATGTTTTAGTAAATACTGTTTTGTTAACTCAAAAGCACTCAGAACATTCACACCTCTGCCAAGCCTACTGTACATCATCCTCTTTTTATACTTCTTAATTTTATATCGCATCAGGATTTAATCTGCATCCAAAAATACATAGTATTATGACACTGATTGGGAGATTATGGCAGACATGATTTTTGGAGAAAACCTATTTGTGTTGGAATATTTTGTTAAAGGATGGGGTGTGAAGAAAAGAGAACTGGGCTCATGACTAGAAAGTTATGGCCATAAAAATGTATCATGTTCCTATAGCGAGGTGAAATACCATCACTTTTGCAAGTTGGGTAGGCGTTCCCGTGAAAACTAAATTTGAATGTAACAATGCCTTCAAGAGTCGGTTACAGCTAACAATAATTTTCATAATCAATTATGTATTGTTTATTTTATTGATGATTCACCAATCTTTTAGTCTGTAAAATGACATATGCAGGATGACAACCGCTCCACCTGTCTTAATCTTTGCTAAGGTGCTGGAAGAGTCAATGGGTTCCAAAGATGATAGAAAAGATATCCGCACACTTCTATCTATCTATGCAGTATTCCACTTTATCATAAATATATAAAGTGGAATACTGCATAGATCTAAGTGTGCGGATATCTTTTCTATCACCAGTCTGTAAAATTACAAAAATAATGTCCATCGCAAGTTAACTGAGCATGAACTGGTGTCTTCACATTTCATATTTTTTTCCCTAAATGTATTCAATTAACTTTGATAAGAAATTAAGAAAAGCAAGAAAATCTGTTCAGCATTTTTCTTTAATAAGTGAGGAAAATGAAGAATCACTTACCAAATTTGTCTACCAAATAATTTCCTGTTTAAAGATCATTTACACTGCGTTCCAATACCCACACTACTTAGTATGCCAAAATAGATTTAGTATCTCTCAATTCATAATATGTCAAATGCAGTATGCCAAAAATGCCAGGATGTCCTACTGCATCTGGTCGCATTTTGCAGCATGCAAGCCAGCATGCTTTTCTGCCTATTCTGACCAACAATCCTTTACGCAGCGGGTATATGAGCAAGAGGGTCAAAGGTCAAGGCGCAATGTTATGATGAAGTAGTCTGTCCCAATTGTATGCAGACTGCATGCAACAGTACGTACTACCTAAGGGCAGTTGCAGTACGTACCCAAAGTAAATATAACCATGGCTACGTTCCAAATCGCATACTTTTTCTTTTTACTTTTAGTACATACTGCAGCTGCCCTTACAAAGTACATACTGTTGCATGCAGTCTGCATACAATGGGGAGCCACCTGACGTTGTTTTTACGTTAATTTCCCCAGAGACACCTTACATGCAGCAAGTGTTTTGATGAGCTGTCTTGTGTTCTGGCTCACCGACTGCACACCTTTGAGATAACCCAGGCTGGTGATACTCAGACCGGTGCTCTTGGAATGCAAAATAATGCTTTTTTAAAAAGGTTTATTAGATCATATTTTCAGCCCATACTGTGTAATTGGTTCACAAACAAAACAAATGGAGCCTGGGTCTTTAGTTTGCTCACTGAGTGAACACAGCCATAAACTAATTCACTTTCCAAAAGAAAAAAAGAGTTGTGAAACATACAAAATATAGCAGATACTTGAAATACCTGGAAAAAGATACAGCTGGAGATCAATCAAACAGAAACAAAATGATTGCACAGAAATGACATAGCTGCAAAGTGCACAGTCCCACACCAACCATGTAACACACATCTCTCAGCTTACAACCAACACTAGACACTCACTAATATACTGTATATATTAATATACCCAGTCACACTCCCCCTGGTGGGCAGGAACAGTGCTGATAACAAGAGTCAGCTGTCAAAGGAGGCACTCCGCACTGTGTGTGTACATAGGAGAGATAAGTTGGTCTTAAATTAAAGAAAAATGACAGATTTAGGACGTATGTGAATAACATCAATCACAGTGGCATCTCACAAATTCACCTTTGACTCCCTCCTTCTGTTGCACAGGACATGACTCAGTCCTGGCCATCCCAGCAAGCCTTAGGGGGTGACCAGGCCCAAAGAATCCTCTACAACTCTAAGGTATGTGTATGTAATTTATATTTGTGTGTTGTTTAACATGATAATTAAAGGGGAACTTCACTTCCCCGATTTCGCATATTAAAGTCTGTTTACAGGTCTTGGGGAGTACTACAAGTATGTATGAAAAAGAGTTGTATAAAGCCTCGTTTCCATATAGCTCTGTGTACGTATGCGTATCAACCGGAAGTTCATTCATTCCTATGGGAACATCTGTGATCTCTGATGTGTTTGCAAAACTCCTCCTTAGGTTTTTTTTTGGGTCCTTAATTTGCCTCGAGTATATTAAAAACCACTATATCAAGCACTCTATGTTACACAGCTAGCATGCTACCAATGTCAGCTAAATGTGCCGTCAAACTTTTTTCACTTAGAATAAATGTAACGTAAGAAATTTGACTCGTTTAACGACTGGACATTGAAAAACATCACAGTAATTCATAGAAATAAAATCACTGTTTTATATCCATGTAGTAACATCTCTCCCATATCTGCGGTGGTGTTTCTATTCATCCGTAAAGAGATGCATTTCCTTGCGTTGAACACTAGGGGAAGTAATCCGTATACTATACGGATTTACGGACACAAAACAAATCTGTGTGGAAACGAGGCCTAAAGCCTTTTGCGGCTCTGATACATTGCCTCAAGTGATGTCACTTGAGGCAATATTGGTTGAGGCTGAAGACTACAAGTATGAAAATTTTAAAAATCTGCAGGTGTGGAGTCAAAAAGACATGATCTTACCAGACCTCTGTAGCCCTCTCCTTTTGAGGCTAGCAGCTCAGGCTACATTTGCTGTTACTACCATAACACACCCAAATTTGCGACGCAAACTGTCTGCAATCACGATGCATTGTGGGTAATGTAGGCGGCAGGTTTTGACAAGGAAAAGGAATGCGTGGAATGAAAACGATGATATCTTCATCAGTTCTGCTGCATCAATTTTTATCCTTTCTTTTTTACGAAACTGTCCACCGTGAGTCTGACAATGTTATACAGTAGTGCAATGCTAAATGTGGAGTACCCTTTAAGCCGTGTAAATAGAGATTTGTGCTCACTATCTTTTGTTCTCCCTCTTTCCAAGGAAGCGAAACTACCGACTGCACAACAAAGACAAAGTATGTGTTCACTGACTAATAAGTTTGTCTGATATATGCAATAATTTACAATGGGCTCTCAGTTAATGTATGGTCTGTTGCCTGGTTTTGAATATGGTTTCTCTCTCTCTCTCTCTGTGAGGTCGGGGGGATGTTCAGCTGCGAATGACCCGTCACCCTCGCGTGGCACCTCACAAATCGTAAGTGGGTAATGAGGAAACATGATCCACTGAAGGTCCTCAAACACAGACAATATAATATATCACACACACAATTTATGTTTTCTTCTCAACAACTTTTGTAAAATTAGATACAGATCATGGACATCGTCGTCTGTACGGCCACAGGGAAAAGCTATAATGAGAGTGAAGGGAAACAGACACATAGGGTCAGTCCAAACAGTGTTTCAGGCTACATAGCAAAGGTCAGGTCAAAGGTCAGTCAACATTCCTGAAAGCTGTCAGTTGAGACCGATGTGCTCCCGTTTGTTACCTCTTTACATCCTCTTTTTACTGTGAAACACATGTTCAGCATTGCAAGCCAACTGCATGTTCCACATTATCACACAGCCTTTGTTATGTAACACTTTCAAAACATTTGGAGCATTCACAAATTGACAGAACATAAATGTGTTTAGTTGCATGTTTTAACCAGACAAAATCAGAATCAGTATCAGAATGAATGATGGATCAGAATCTTATACCAGATATTTGAATAAACTGTAGTTTAATTTCAAAATGAAACCAATCTTCATTGGTTATTGTTATGTTAGAGGTCATCTTAATACATTAGATACAAAACAATGTTTTTGTTCAAAACAAAGCCTTTGAGAATTGAAACATACTGTAACTGGTGTGCAAGTTTTATCTGAGATGCAAATCATTTTCTACCATATCTTAACTATGGATTAGGTGTTTAAATGTAACTGTAGTGCCTCAACCACATATAAAGGTCAGATGAGTTGGTTTGGCACTCAGCTTTAAAAAGGAATGTTGAAGAACCAGGTCGCAGGAGTAGTACAAAATAAAGTGACATTTATTAACAAAAAGTATATTGAAGCAAAGGGCAAAAATGAATCCCGGCAATTTCAATTAAACTTAATTAAACTGAGGAAAGAGAACACCAAACAAAAGAGAGCTGCAGCCCATCCCTGCTAAGAGAACATACTATAATTAGACAAACCTGTTTTCACTCTGCTTGATTGAGCTGCTGATAACTAAGAACTGTTTTGGAGGCTGACAAAGTTGTTTTTTTTTTTTTTCAATGAAATTCATATTTGTTATTTTTAGTGTGTTTAATATTGATGAAAATTAACATCTTCACTTAAAAGTGTTAAAAAATATGGATGCACCAATCTGATACAATGGATTTGTCTCAGTGCCAGAACTGTCCTTTAATTAAATGTGTCAGGTATCAGCCCTGATGTGACAGATCCACATTATATACAGTTTCCTCGTCAATATCAGTAGCAAATTGGCATCATGTTACCTAACATAAAATGATCGCAATGAGTTCCACACAGTAATTTATGCAGATTTTAAATTTGTGAAAAAGAGAGCACTGGTATCAGATCGAAATTCAGCATCGTCAGATTCCTGGAACAAAAAAAAAAGTTGGATCTGTGCATCTATATTGAAAACCCTAGCGATTAAATGTACGACACTGCGTCATTTTTCTCTCTGTGTGTTTCTTTGCTTACAGTATGCTTGCTGATGACCTGAAGCTGAGCAGTGATGATGATGACAATCAGAGGGTAGGTGACTCTCATAGTGCTTTGAAGATTTCTATATTGTTAATCATTTCTTTATTATTAATGGTTAATAATAATAATAATAACATTAGTATTCTTTTTTAGTTAGATAAAAAAGTTGATTTTATAAATGTGGATGATGCACAAAGACTGAGTTGGCTGTTCACATATGAAACGTTTAAAATATCCAGTTACTCGGAGAAAGCCTGAGAAATGAGGAAAACATCTGGATAAACTGCAGGCTTGTGGAAGTTATTTACTGCATAAATATGTTTTTTTTGCAAGTATACTCATAATGTTATAAATTAATTATTACTAGAAGATGCAAGTTTTGTAATACTGAAGTGTCTTCTAATCCCATGTGGGATGGGCCAGATGTTTGGCATGACACAGAAATAATAATAGAAAGTAGTTCGACCTAAGCTGGACATGTCTTTGTGTTGTTGTACATGCTTGAGGAGGCAGGCAGTTCTAAGTAAGTAAAGCAGAGATTATGATTGGATTGTTTGGCAGCTCCTGCTGACGGATGCCTGTTTTTCTGGTAGTGTTCAATAGTGTGCACGCACACACACCCATACGCAGTTTGGCACAGCTGCCACTCAATTAAGAACTGTTTCTGTACTTGCTACTGAGGATATTAAGACAGCAGAGGTGACACATCGAGTGTAGCGAGCTGTTTACACTACGCTGCTGCTGTGGATGATAAGTGTCTGCTTTTTGTTTTGTGTTCCCTGAAGGCAACTCATGAGTCAGCTTCCTGGGATGGACACAGGTACTCTATTACAAATATCATGTGTGCATATTGTGGATATGAGCTTTGTTGTGTTTGTCTGTAAACACAAGTTAAATTGTGTGAATAACAACAGTATCTGTCTGTGTGTGTGTGTGTGTGTGTGTGCTCCACTGTGTACGTACGCTGACCCCTCTGTGATGTTTGTGTGTGTGTGTGTCAACTGACAGCCTGTCAGCACAGCGAGCGCACACACATGGCAGGCGAGTGAGACATTCCAGCTCGGACTCTTCGGGCTCGGACTCCTCCGCCGAGTCGGACGGCAGCAGCAGCCTCCACTCCCGGAGCCCCAGCCGGAGCCCAGACATTCACCCGGATCCTGTGTCGCCTGCCAACGTGCAGCCGGCGTGCAACAGCAAAGAGGTACCAACGCTGAGCCACAGCCTCTTCTTCTTCTTCTTCTTCTTCTGCTCTCTATCTGTCCATGTCAGTCTCTTCCTCTGGTTGTGAGCCCTCGGGTGAATTCTCAGCAGGGAGTGGTGGCTTCGGGGCAGTTGACGGCAGGTGTGGGGAGGGACAGAGGAATGAGGAATGCATGTGAGTTGGAGAGGAGGAGGAAGAGGAGAAGGAGGAGGAGGAGGAGGAGGAGGAGGGGTAGAGGTAGCTTTTGGGAATTAGTGCCTGGGTGTCATGTCAACAGGCCCAGTCTTAAATAGGAAAGCCCTCGGGAGGTGGAAGTAATCAAGACTCGAGTTCATGTTGACATCTACAACTAGAGTTACCTTTGCTTTCTGTGCACACAGAAAATGTGGACTAGTTGCATATCATTATCTTAGATACTGAATGGGTGACTTAGTGCTGAAGTGCTGGTAGGTATGATGGACTTTTGGAGGTGTGGGGCATTGTGGGGGTTGAGACGTGTGCTATGTGGGGAATGAAGGGGAAACCTGCTCCTCTTTTATGAATGGAAGGCCCTGTAACACATAGTGGACTGTATTACTAAACATGCACTACATTGGGCCCCTATAGAGAGGGAGGGAATGGAGTGTGTGTTTGGGGGTGGTGGTGGTGGTGGGGTGGTGGTGTTGGTGGCTGGTGCTCACCATGTGTTTTTCATTTACGTGGACTGTTTAAATGTCTCCCAAGGAAGAGATGGGGGTTGGAGTTATGGAAGCAGCGAATCCAGAGTTCCAGGTAGCGAGAGAAAGAGGGAGGGACAGAAAAGAAGGAG